>OZ022246.1:12249319-12490041 GCA_963978895.1 Erpobdella octoculata
AAATCTTATTAAATTCAATGAAATAATTTTAAATTAAAAAAGTAAAGAGCAAAAATATCTCATTTACAAAACAAAACGTTCCAGTTCTGTTTCACCTCCTTCTCACAGTAGAAATAACGGCATGCGACGTGTGTGTGTGTGTGTTTGTATATATGTATGTATGTGCGAGTATGTGTTTGTGTACACGTGTGTGTGCTTTCTTTCTTGAAAGAAAAATTTGCACAGATGAGAATCACCGCGTTCAATCGATACTCAAGTTGTTTGGTACAACATATTCTTTGTCATCTCTGCATTGTTCTTCGTCCAACCGAATGAACTTCTTCCATGCAATGCCAACTCTGTCAACTTCTGAGTCTCAGAAATAAATAAGCATTTAATTGTTTATATTTAATTCCGCTATCAGCCCTGTCGTTTTTGTCACCAAAGACACATAAAAATGTCAATTTTTCAGTGTTTTGTTGGAATTTTTCTTTCAAACTGCTTTCTTTCTCCTTTAGCAGCTTGCACGATGTTCTGAAGCCACCAATTAAAATGCCGACAACTCGAGCACAAAAAACCCTGCAAGTTAAGTTGTAAGTTGTGGAGTTGAAAAAAAATCCGAAATGTTGATAACACATGCGAATATATTCGTCTGCACAGATTCCCGCCCCCGCCAGAATGAAAAGGCGGTTACAAAAGACGTTAAAGAAGAAAAGAAAGTAAAATTAGTTCTACAATGATTTTTGAGTATTGATTAACGACAGAAATGAATTAAATCATTTACATTTATTAGAAATTAGTAAATGGAAAGTAAAGTTTAATTGGAGCAACTGACATGAGTTATTGCTACTCAATCTCGGAAAACAATGAACAACACGTATGTTAACTCCTGGACTTTACATGGAAAATTCTCAATCAGCGAAGCCAGCCAGCCTAATTGCCACCTCCTCTTTGACATTAACAGAACCGCGTGTCGAGTTACAGCAACATAACATTAACGAAAAATACTTAACTACCCTACAAATTATTTATTCTATATTCAATAAAGGCCCACAAAAACGCAAACGGATTTAAGAAGAAATCAAAATTATCTTTTTTATTTTTCTACAGGGTGACCTATTTCCTCCCACGCCGGGGCTGGGCTTCTACATGTACAATGACCACCCTCCTCCGGCACACATGGGCATCCAACCGCTCCACATAGACCCCAAAACAGGTAGTTTGTTTCATTCATATTTTTTTCGTTCATTTATTTTCTCACCATGTGTTCTACCAGCATTATTTGAACGATACTGGAAACCCCAGTTGTGGTGTAATCCTATTATGAAAATAGATGGAAGGAAGGAAAGGTTCCAACATAACACAATTCCTGTTCTTGTCTATCCGATATTTTTATTTATTTATTTATTTAATTAGTTTTGTTTCGATGGAAAATAAATTATTTAGAAAATAAAATTATTTATTTTTTCACGAAGGCCTACCACGGACGCCATTCTACGGCCTGTCAACATCTCCGGGTCATCCACCCCTATACACAACTGACCTTCCACAAATGCACAGGTCAGTCTTGTTGTTGTATTTTTTTAATTTTAATCAAATTAATTTTTTAAAATCAAATATTTCGAGGATTTTTTTTAAATATTTCAACCGTCGTCGATTCGAGATCGAAAGAACAATGGCGGTGACATGTCTTAATAGTGTTTATAAACTAAGAGAGCGGTTAATTAATGAGAAGAAGTCACACACTCACACACATGACGTTAGAGTCATTTGAAACTTTTTCATTTAATGAAGTGAAAAAATCATTTGTTCGTCGTGGCACACCTGCCCTGCCTTGCAGAGCACACGAAGCTGGCAAACAAGTCTCGCTCCGTCTGAGTTTGTGTAGACAACGGGGGAGCAATTACGCCGGAGCGTAATGATACAAGATCAAAGAGCTTTCATGTCAACCACTGCTGCATAAAAACAAGGAATAAAACTCGCGGGGAGGGTCGTTGCAGAGCTTATGAAATATTTTAGTGGAGTTTTCGTGGATGTGAAAGGCATCTTTGCGGTTTCAACAACAACAAAATCAAACGTTTGATTTGTTTCAGACGACGTTTTGTTGCAGTCGGCGTTGGTTGACGAAAATGCAACTTCAACAATCGAAACGATGGATGGGAAAGATGAAGATGGAGAGGAAAAACAAGGGAAAGAGATGGATAGAGATAAAAAGAGAGAGAGAGAGAGAGGGAGAGAAACTTACGAAGTATCAAGAACAGGAGATAAGCATGTGCACGACATTAGAAACCGCTGGTTTCTTCTGATTAGCTTCATGCTGCAGGGACAAAAAATGGTCTTCCTTTCCTTCAAATTATGTATATGTGTTCGTGTTCATATATGTGGCTATATATAACGTATGTGGATATAAAGGTGTTTACATTCAAAATGTTTTCATTTTTTTCGCTTCCCTTCAAAACAATCGGCTGCAACGCAAGGTTTTTTGTAGGGGAGATGCTAGATAGAAACAAAAAATGATTCGGCAGCAAATGCGGATTGTTTATTTAATTGAGATAGTGAGGTAGAAATAGTACGGTGTAATTGAAAGGACATGATTGCTGCGCATGACGTATTGAGCCTCGTAAGAGTGCTCCTGTGTTAGCCTTGTTAGAAAGATGAAAAGCAGCCGAGAGGACACGCATGCCACATCAAAGAAAAATCCGCGGTTATGTAAGTATGAGTGTGTGCACGCGCGTCGTGTACGTTGCGTTGGCGCTCGCGCTTGCGAGTGTGCCTTTGCGTATGCCTGCTTGTGTCTGTGTTGACACGGATGTGTGTGTGTGTGTCTGTATGAAAACCTAAGTCTTGTATAAGTGTGTGTGTGTGTGTGTGTGTATGTTTATGCATGTGTGTGTGTGTGAGCTCAAAACGGTTTGCTGGTAATCACGTACGCTGCAATTCACGTACTTATTCTTCTCGTTGCACACACGACACACCTGAGCACGGGCCAAAATTGGAAGTACCTGGTCTTCCCAGAAAGAAATCATAGTAGTGATATGAGCGGAGATTCCTTCGCAAAAATGTGAGTACAATGTTTTTCCATGTTTCATATGCTTCTCTCTCCCCCTTTCCCCCTCTCCATCTCTTCCTCCCTCTTTCCCTCTCTTTTTCTTTCTTTCTTTCTCTCGTCTTGACGAATCCTAGAGAAGGGTTTGAGTTCAATGTAACAGACGAATCCCTCAAATCATTACGAAACAAAGGAGATTTATGAGCGACGGATCGTTTGGGATGCAAATGAAACATCAAGCCAGGGATGGTTGATTCTGCGAAAATTTTTTAATATTCCGACAAACTAACGCGACTCTGAAAGCCAACCAGGTTCGTGGTGGTGATGAGTCTCTCTTTCTAGTCGTCTACTCAGAGGACATTACGTGTGGGTGGGTGGCGTCTGGTCGATGCGCCGTTCATAGTTTCATAGAGATAAGTTGGAGGAAAAATTCAAATTAAACCATATTAGAAAAAGAGTGAAAAAGATATTGTGGGAAAGGCTTTAAAATGGAGAGAGAAAAAAGAGAAAAAATAGCAAAGCGAAGTTAATGAAAACTGCGACTGGAGACAGGCGTTCTCGTCGAAGTTTTCTGATGCATGCGACCGAAGTTAGAGCGAAACACGGCAAAAATATTCAGCGGTGGGAAGGGAATCCTCCGAGGAACACTAAGTCAAGTAATCCCACATAATCGGGTCGTCACACTCGACCACAGATTCTGTTTGGATCTGTAAAAGATTAGCGCCAAGTTTTTG
Source organism: Erpobdella octoculata (assembly GCA_963978895.1). NCBI lineage: Eukaryota > Metazoa > Annelida > Clitellata > Hirudinida > Erpobdellidae > Erpobdella > Erpobdella octoculata. Next base: position 12,253,079 of record OZ022246.1, read on the forward strand.
CTTCTCCGATTTTTTACGAATGTTTTTCTCTATGCATACGCGAGCCCGCCGAGTGTCGTTCTCCTCAATAACGAGAACATTTGAAACATTTTGAAAAGTAGAAATACTATAATAATAATAATAATAATAATAATAACAATAATAATAATAATAAAAACAATATTATTATTAATAATATTAGTAAAATATTGAAAATAAAATAAAAAACAATTATATATATTAGAGAACTTTGCAGACACGTGTCGCGATGATGAATTATTAAAAACAATATTATTATTAATAATATTAGTAAAATATTGAAAATAAAATAAAAAACAATTATATATATTAGAGAACTTTGCAGACACGTGTCGCGATGATGAATTATTTGAAAACTTATCACGAAATATCATAACGAACATAACATCGTTTTGAATCAACCTTCATTTCTAGGAAACTTTCAGACCTATTAAATTTTCTTCTATTCCCTTTTTCTCCTGTTTCTAAGAAAACTAATAAGGATTTTCATATTGCTTTTGCCTCGTGTCGTCGGCTTATAAGCAACTCAGGCGATATTTTCCGAGCGGATTATTGATAGTAATTAGATAATTGAATGCTACGCTTTATAATGCAAACTCGGCTAAATACTTTTTAGTAAATTCACTTTTTTAAAAATTTGAATTCTCCAGTTTGCAGAAAACTTTCGCATATAATCTCGGATAAAATTTCATGATAGTTCGGTTTTTCTCATCCGCATCTTGGAATTCATTGCGAGAAACATCAAAGACCTCCCTGCGACGATGCGATGACTCGGCAACACTTAGATAACACGCAGAGTCAATTCCCTTGAATTTATTGCCCACACCGAGCTGTCTGTTCGCCTTCCATCTTGTTCAAATCCGACGATGCAACTCCATTTCATGCAGGAGTCGAAAGCTGCTATATATACTTTTCTTCCTTCTTTTTTTTTCAATTCACGTTCGATTCTGGTCATAAACGTAAATGTAGAAATTTATCTTTTCTGTACAACAAAGATTATACTTTTTTTTAAAGATTCCCTAGGTAGTAAAGCGATAAGATGCGTTGAAAGATCTTTCAACAATCAGCTTCCCCGATACCTCCTTTAACTTACACGTCTTTTCAAGAAACTGTATTTGTACACACCCTAGCGTATACCGATCGGTTTTGAGTTAATAATGTAGACAGTATTATACTTGATTTAATACCTGCTACATCAAAGTTATCTCTTCTCAGCAGATTTTGTTTGATTTAGCCGAAACAGAGTCAAATTCTGGTGTACGAATGAGGGAGAGAGCGGCCGAATTAATAGCCCAGGAGAGAAATATATTTTCAGCGCCAGGCATGCGTACGTTTTAAGCTGGGGTACTGATACTCCATACTGATACTTCATGCTGATACTACATACTGATACTTCATGCTGATACTTCATCCTGATAACCCATACGGATACTCATGGATATCTAGATCTATCTATGCTGATATTCCAGGATGATACTCCAAACTGATATTCCACTCTGATTACACAATACTGATACACCATTCTGATACTCCATACTGATACTCATCCTTCTTTTTTGCTCAGTCATTACGTTGTGACTTCTTTGGCCTCATCACAGTAGAGGTCTTCGATTATTTTGGTTGACAATAATTCGCATAAGAAGTATTTAGCTTTTTATAATTTTTGCTGTTGCTGTTCTGTTTGTAGATGTGTAATTGGAAGTAACTAGTTTTAGATTTAATGATATTTAGATTGATTGTGTATATATTTATATACGTATGTATTTTTGTATGTATGTATGTATCTATGTATGTATGTATGTATGTATGTATGTATGTATGTATGTATGTATGTATGTATGTATGTATGTATGTATGTATGTATGTATGTATGTATGTATGTATGTATGTATGTATGTATGTATGTATGTATGTATGTATGTATGTATGTATGTATGTATGTATGTATGTATGTATGTATGTATGTATGTATGTATGTATGTATGTATGTATGTATGTATGTATGTATGTATGTATGTATGTATGTATGTATGTATGTATGTATGTATGTATGTATGTATGTATGTATGTATGTATGTATGTATGTATGTATGTATGTATGTATGTATGTATGTATGTATGTATGTATGTATGTATGTATGTATGTATGTATGTATGTATGTATGTATGTATGTATGTATGTATGTATGTATGTATGTATGTATGTATGTATGTATGTATGTATGTATGTATGTATGTATGTATGTATGTATGTATGTATGTATGTATGTATGTATGTATGTATGTATGTATGTATGTATGTATGTATGTATGTATGTATGTATGTATGTATGTATGTATGTATGTATGTATGTATGTATGTATGTATGTATGTATGTATGTATGTATGTATGTATGTATGTATGCAGTTGTGGCGGTTGGGCCAAAAATTAGTGGGAGAGGGCCAAAGACGTCGGAAGGAGCAAACATTTGATCTTAGACCCATAGACTGCGCTGAAAAACGGGAACCGGGTGCTGAAAATTTTGTAATTGCTCTAAAAAGTAGTCAACTTTTTTCTAAATTTGGTTGAGGAAAGGGCAGTCAATTATTTGACAAAACATTTTCAAATTTACTTTTTTTTTACTTGTTACTAGTTCTAATTTCGTTATACATTTTTCTTCACATTTTAGAAAAATAGCTTTTGAAACCCACGGTGTGGGGTCACGCCCCCGGACCCCTAGATCCGCTACCGTATGTATGCATGTATGAATGCATGAATAAATAAGAAGGATGAAATGTGTTTAAAATTATAATTTATGGTACCAGCGGTTTTAAATTGATGTTCCTGTTTCTATATCCGGATGTATTATATTTGGTCTGAAGCCGGTCAGAGAAATAATTCGAGAAAGTCTTAGAACTTAGAGAATTTGACAATTTAGAACAAATATAAAGTTAGAAAATGAGATTGTATTAACATTTTCTGCTTTGGGTGTTTTATTAGAAAAGTTTCGTTCTGACAATCAATTAATTGCAATTATGCATGCGCTGATGCCCAGTATACCATATTTGTTATATCTTGCATGTTCATGTTTGGGCCATATTCAGAACATTTCCGAGATATCCATAATCAAGATCTCATGGTTGAAATCTTGGTAATGAAAACCTCAATAGTTTTGATTTCAACAATCAAGAGCTCAATGATTGAAGCTGGATGATCAAAATGTTCGAAACCTTTAAGAACTTTAAGATCTTAGTGACGGAAACGAAATAGACTTTGTTGTGAGGTGTTCATTTAACTGCAATTTATAAAATTCTGCTCTTGTTGTATTTGTGTTTAATGAAATTATTTGTTTGAATAAATTATCTTCAAATTTAAAACACGCTTCGTGTTTAAATTAACATTGTAAGAACAATGTAAATTGACTTCTGAAAGTTTTAAAAGCTGTCACATGTAAGGTAACATAACAAATGCGCATGTAGGAACACATACCAACATAGTATGTAGGGACACATAACCTCGCATGAAAGGACACATAACATCGCATGTAAGGACACATAACCTCGCATGTAAGGACACATAACCTCGCATGTAGAGACACATAACGACATAACCTCGCATGTAAATAAAACATAACAGTCTTATATGTAAAGGAATATACGTATATAACGGTCTCACATGTAAAGAATACATTACAGCCTTGCATCTAAAAATAATTAACCTGGATTCACATCAAAAACTTTTTTTTTTGAAAATATTTTCTCAGGTAGGTTACTTATTGGATTGTATAAATACGAGTGATAGTAAACTTATAAAATTCCAGAAATCTATTCTTATAATAAACAAATAATATTATATTTGTTAGTAAAACTTTCTAGACATTTATTTTTAAAACTATGTTTTATGATTTAATTTTCCAAACATATAAAAATAATCACATCAATTTAATGCTGACTTTAAAGGAATTTTTTCTGGTCCGTCCAGCGGATTAATTTTATCGAACGAGGCTACAATGCTTTTTATATCGAAATAAAAGTCTTCAAAGAAACAAATCTGTGCAAATATAACTCGTTATAACCCTCTTAAGCATCGTTATTTTAATAAAATAAGCATTCAAATTTAATAAATTGTAGACTGGAGATAAAATAAGGCTGTGGATGGTTTACAAATTTCAACGGTCGGAACATTGAAAATTTGTCATAAATGGGCAAAATCCAAGTCGTTCATGCCATCTGAAAAATAATACTCGTCACCAGATTGCTCCCGACTTTCGAACTGTTGATCGAAGATTTATTGTTTTTTTTCTTCCAGTTTAGATTTGGTGTCTCGAACAAGTCCTGCGTCCAGTTTATGTGGTTCTTACACATCAAACCTTACTGCACCATCCCTGGCCTGGCTGGGGGCATCGGGTATTTTGCCACCTCCACCGCCGCCTGGATTCTCTTATCATGGTTTCAATTCGGCGCAGTCCCTCGTTACTTCTTCCGCCCTCAAACAAGAACTTTCTCCTCGTTCAGAGCCATCCATGGACGACATCAGGTAAGCTAAAATTAAATATCATTTTTAATCATATGAAAATAAATAACATAAATTAACGAAGGACAGACCAAGCGGTTATGGCGCCTGTCTCACATTCACGATTTTTTCACGATTTGAAATATTATAGTTTATTCTATCTTTTATTTGAGTCGAATAAATGATTACCCGTTTTTTGATCTGATCCAGTAAAGCTTTGCATATTCCCATCGCGGGCAAAACGTACGGGTGGCAGGTGGGTAAACTGTACGGTATCTTATATGAAATAGCTACTTCTGTCGCATTTCTGAATTGAATGGATTTGAAGAAAATGCGATAAATGATAACCAAAACAATTCTCGATTATAGAAAATTTAATGCATGCTTTTTAATCAGGGACTCTCGATTGAAATCCACGTCATCCTCAAGCCACCATCACCAGTCTCATCAAAGATTTTCAGTTCACGGCAACCCGGTTGGAGGTGGAATGAATGGCGTGGGACATCAAGAGAAGAAACGGCCTTATGTCAAGAAGCCGTTGAATGCTTATATGCTGTTCATGAAAGAGATGAGACAATCGGTTATTGAAGAGTGTACATTAAAAGAGTCGGCTGCCATCAACCAAATACTGGGACGAAAGGTAAGAAGTGAATTGTGTTTTGGTAGTATTCGTTTGTATTAAAAAAAATGTTTATTTTTGTTGCTGTTTGTTTTAATTGAGGTAAAATTGTTTTTTGTGTGGTTATTATCTTGCTGTAGAAAATTTTCGTTTACTTTTGTCCTACATGTATGAGTGATGTTTATTTTGATGTAATGCCATGACACTGAAAAGATTCTGCCTTTATCTCCAATATTTAAAGCAACATAAGATTGGAAACTTAGTAAATAAAAAAATATGACACTTTTAACCTGCAGCTTTTTTATGTGACTACTTTCTCACAAATAAGTAAATCTTTTACTTTGAATCTAAACAAGAACATTGTTCGGGTCAAAATAGCTTTAAAACATACTAATTGATCAATGATCATGATCACATATGAAAAATCTCAAAAGAATGAATCATTCAAAACCATGGGTGTCTTTTCAAATTTCATTTTGCAGATTTAATTAAAGCCTTTATCGCAATTTTTGTGTGGTTATATTAAACATGTTAGACTCTTCTTAGGAGCGGAGCCATAGGGGGGGGGGGATGAATGTTCCTCATCGTTAGAAATTTTGACACCTTTTTACAAACTTCTATTTAGGTTACAATCTCTGTTTTTGTGTGTGTGGTTTTCTCTGTAAACAAATCTTGCAAGTAAAATTTAACCAGTTTTTAAATCCTTTTATTAAATGCTTTTATTTAACTTCACTCGTCTCTCTGTTTGTTTGTTTGTTGGTTTGTTGATTTGTTTGTTTGTGATGATTAAATCTTAGAAACGAAAATTCACCTATTTTTCGACAACCTAGAGCTCTAAAACTTTCAGGAAAGCTTTATTCTGGATAACAATACATGAATTGAATGTTTCCGACATGAATTAGGCTTTAAATCAATTAAAATTAATCAAATCAAACTAATTCCTGCTATCTAGCGACTGTATTAAGTGGTTTATGTATAAGTCGCCAGAGGTCCAAAATAATTAAACAGTACGGATGTTTATTTATAAGTCGCCAGAGGTCCAAAATAATTAACAAGATTGAGCGTAACGGTTGTTTTAGATTCAAAAATTTTAGTTCGTTGACTCAGACAAAGAGGCAAAGAAAAATATTTTTTTTAAATTTCTTTTTTGACTAATATATATATAGAGATAGCCCGTCAAAAATGACGAATTTGTTAAATTCTAATTATATGTTATTTTACGCATACATACATACATACATACATACATACATACATACATACATACATACATACATACATACATACATACATACATACATACATACATACATACATACATACATACATACATACATACATACACACACACACATACATACATACATACATACATACATACATACATACATACATACATACATACATACATACATACATACAGACATACATACAGACATACATACATAAAAAATTAAGCATGTAGATGAGTAGAATAATTGGCTAAATCACAATTATTTGCAATTCGTTTATTCAGTTAAGGATTTTTTTGATAACAATGTTTTTTGTAAAAATTCTTGAGTTTTTTAATAAATCTCCTTGATATAAGGTATCTTATATATATATATATATATATATATATATATATATATATATATATATATATATATATATATATATATATATATATATATATATATATATATATATATATATATATATATATATATATATAGCGTTACGCAAAATTGCTAACATACATACATAGCATATTATGTATGCAGATATGTTTATATATATATATACTAGCAGTGCCCGTAGCGGCTTCGCATGAAATTAGAGAGTTTGAACCGTGCATACATAGTAGAGTACTGCACGGATCAATTTTTTAGGTCTCGGCTCGGCCCGTCGACAACTTGGCCCAGCCCGTCGACAACTTGGCCCAGCCCGTCGACAACTTGGCCCAGCCCGTCGACAACTTGGCCCAGCCCGTCGACAACTTGGCCCAGCCCGTCGACAACTTGGCCCAGCCCGTCGACAACTTGGCCCAGCCCGTCGACAACTTGGCCCAGCCCGTCGACAACTTGGCCCAGCCCGTCGACAACTTGGCCCAGCCCGTCGACAACTTGGCCCAGCCCGTTTCAAAAACCGAAATTCCTGGCCCGGCACGGCCCGTCTAATATGGGCCCGTTTTTACAGGCCTAGAAGTTCTATATACTTGTCCCACCTCGACTTCAGGTTTAGCTCGGCCCGTCTGAACACCCTAAAATTACTAAAATGTCTATATACTTGGTTAAAAATCTCGGCCCATCGCACCTTGATTTAAGGTTTGGGCAGGGCCGTATGAGGACCCTAAAATAACGGCTTGGCCCGTCCGTCCGGTGATAAACGGAACTCATCTACTTTTAACCGGCATAAAAACCTCAAAATACTAATGTTCACATCTGTAGCACTTACAGTTTTTGAGTAGCAGTTATTTTAAAATCAAATAACCTTTTTTCCACTTCACCTTTGAGGTCCTGGAAACCAAATTTTCAAAAAATGGTAAAATACGTATATCATTGTTTCTGGAGTAGAAACCAAATACTAATTTTTACTCCTGTAGCATCTACAGTTTTTGAGTAGCAGTTACATTAAAAACTAAATAACCTTATTTTCCACCCCACATTTGAGGTCCTGAAAACCAAATTTTAAAAAAATGGTAAAACACGTATATCTTTATTTTTAGAATAGAAACTAAATACTAATTTTTACATCTGTGTTATTTACAGTTACTTTAAAAAACAAATAACCCTTATTTCCACCCCACATTTGATGTCCTGGAAACCAAATTTTCAAAAAATGCTAAAACACGTATTTCATTATTTTTGGAGTAGAAACTAAATACTGATTTTTACTCCTGTAGCATTCACATTTTTTGAGTAGCAGCTACTTTAAAAACCAAATAACCCAATCTTCCAACCCATATTTGAGGTCCGGGAAACCGAATTTTCAAAAAATGGTAAAACACGTATCTTTTTTTTTTTCAAGAAGAATCCAAATTCCAAATTTCAAAATCTCCTCATTTTTGGTTTTCGAGATAAAATTGTTTTAGAAAAAAGTTTGTTTTCTAGTTTCTTCCCCTCAGGAGCATAATTTTCAAAAATCCTTTCTTAGTGGATGCTTACGCAATAAAAGTAATATAAGTTCCAAATTTCACGTTCCTAGGATGAGGCGTTTGAGCTCGGCGTTGATTATCAGTCAGTCAGTCAGTGAGTGAGTCAGTCAGTCAGTAAGGACATGTTCTTATATATATATATATAGACTAGCAGTGCCCGTAGCGGCTTCGCTCGCATGAAATTAGAGAGTTTGAACCGTGCATCCATAATAGAGATCATTTTTTTAGGTCTCGGCTCGGCCCGTCGACAAATTAGCCCAGCCCGTTTTAAAAACCCAAACTCCTGGCCCGGCACAACCCGTCTGAATTAGGCCCGGCCCATTTTTACAGACCTAGAAGTTCTATATACTTGATGAAAAACTTCGGCCCGTCCCACCTTGACCTCAGGTTTGGCCCGGCCAAACTGAAGACCCTAAAATCACTAAAATATCTATATACTTGGTGAAAAGCCTCGGCCCGTCCCACTTTGATTTAAGGTTTGGCCTGGCCCGTGTGAAGACTCTAAAATAACGGCTTGGCCCGGCCGATGATAAACTGGACTTAGCTACTTTTAACTGGCACAAAACTTCAAAATACTAATTTTTACATTTGTAGCACTTACAGTTTGTGAGTAGCAGTTATTTTGAAATCAAATAACCCTTATTTCCACCCCACATTTGAGGTCCTGGAAACCAAATTTTCAAAAAATGCTAAAACACGTATTTCATTATTTTTGGAGTAGAAACTAAATACTAATTTTTACTTCTTTAGCATTAACAGTTTTTGAGTAGCAGCTACTTTAAAAACCAAATAACCAAAAAATTATGAAACACGTATATCTTTTTTTTTGAGTAGATACTAAGTATTAAATTTTACATCTGTGGCAATTCCAGTTGTTGAGTAGCAGTTACTTTAAAAACCAAATAACCCTATTTTCCAACCCACATTTGAGGTCCGAGAAACCAAATTTGTAAAAAAAAATGGTGAAACACGTATATCTTTATTTTTAGAAAAGAAACTAAATAATAATTTTTACATCTGTGGTATTTACTGTTTTTGAGTAGCAGTTACTATAAAAGACAATTAGCCCTATTTTCCACCCCACATTTGAAGTCCTGGAAACCAAATTTTCAAAAAATGCTAAAACACGTATTTCATTATTTTTGGAGTAGAAACTAAATACTAATTTTTACTCCTGTAGCATTAACAGTTTTTGAGTAGAAGCTACTTTAAAAACCAAATAACCCAATTTTCCAACCCACATTTGAGGTCCGGGAAACCGAATTTTCAAAAAATGGTGAAACACGTATCTTTTTATTTTTCAAAAAGAATCTATATACCAAATTTCTAAATCTCCTCATTTTTGATTTTCGAGATATACATTGTTTTAGAAAAAAGTTTGTTTTCCAGTTTTTTCCCCTCAGGAGCAAAATTTTCAAAAATCCTTTCTTAGCGGATGTTTACGCTATAAAAGTAATATAAGTTCCAAATTTCACGTTCCTAGGATGAGGCGTTTGAGCTCGGCGTTGATTATCAGTCAGTCATCAGTCAGTCAGTCAGTCAGGACATGTTCTTTTATATATATATAGATATGTATATATTACCACTTACAGTTTTTGAGTAGCAGTAATTTTTAAAATCAAATAACTCTATTTTCAACCTTACATTTGAGGTCCTGGAAACCAAATTTTCAAAAAATGCTAAAACACGTATTTCATTATTTTTGGAGTAGAAACTAAATACTAATTTTTACTTCTGTAGCATTAACAGTTTTTAAGTAGCAGCTATTTTAAAAACCAAATAACCCAAAAAATGATGAAACACGTATATCTTTTTTTTTGAGTTGATACTAAGTATTAATTTTTACATCTGTGGCAATTACAGTGGTTGAGTAGCAGTTACTTTAAAAACCAAATAACCCTATTTTCCACCCCACATTTGAAGTCCGGGAAACCAAATTTGTAAAAAATGGGGAAACACGTATATCTTTATTTTGAGAAAAGAAACTAAATAATAATTTTTACATCTGTGGTATTTACTGTTTTTGAGTAGCAGTTACTATAAAAGACAATTAGCCCTATTTTCCAACCCACATTTGAAGTCCTGGAAACCAAATTTTCAAAAAATGCTAAAACACGTATTTCATTATTTTCGGAGTAGAAACTAAATACTAATTTTTACTTCTGTAGCATTAACAGTTTTTGAGTAGAAGCTACTTTAAAAACCAAATAACCCAATTTTCCAACCCACATTTGAGGTCCGGGAAACCAAATTTGTAAAAAATGGTGAAACACGTATATCTTTATTTTTAGAAAAGAAACTAAATAATAATTTTTACATCTGTGGTATTTACTGTTTTTGAGTAGCAGTTACTATAAAAGACAATTAGCCCTATTTTCCAACCCACATTTGAAGTCCTGGAAACCAAATTTTCAAAAAATGCTAAAACACGTATTTCATTATTTTCGGAGTAGAAACTAAATACTAATTTTTACTTCTGTAGCATTAACAGTTTTTGAGTAGAAGCTACTTTAAAAACCAAATAACCCAATTTTCCAACCCACATTTGAGGTCCGGGAAATCGAATTTTCAAAAAATGGTGAAACACGTATCTTTTTATTTGTTAAAAAGAATCTCATTTTTGGTTTTCGAGATATACATTGTTTTAGAAAAAAGTTTGTTTTCCAGTTTTTTCCCCTCAGGAGCAAAATTTTCAAAAATCCTTTCTTAGCGGATGTTTACGCTATAAAAGTAATATAAGTTCCAAATTTCACGTTCCTAGGATGAGGCGTTTGAGCTCGGCGTTGATTATCAGTCAGTCAGTCAGGACATGTTCTTTTATATATATATATATATATATATATATATATATATATATATATATATATATATATATATATATATATATATATATATATATATATATATATATATATATATATATATATATATATATATATATATCTTTGAGACACGCTCCAAGAAACACAACTCGCCATTTGGCAGAAACAACTTTTCGAGCCAAATTCTCGACCTTTCGGCACAAAACTTTCTGTTCGAGACTACAATTAGCCAAAAACTTTTCCATTAAACTTTTATTGTCAGACCGACGGACCGTTTCAGCTATGTCAGCCATCCTCAGGGTCAAAAGTAAAACGAGAAAAGTAAACAGACAGAAAGAACCGAAATTATCAAAGAATTAGCACACTAACAAAAGAAAAAACGAAAAAACACTCTACCTATCAAATCAAAAGAATATAAAATTTATACTATGTGTGTGTGTGTGTGTGTGTGTGTGTGTAAAACAGTTGTTTTAGATTCAGAAATTTTAGTTCGTGTACTCAGATAAAGAGGCAAATAAAAGAATTTTTTCTAAATTATTTTTCATCTTTACTTGTTTGACTAGCTAGGAGGGTGAAACTTTCAGCAAAGCTTTATATTGGATGATAATACATGATTCAATTAAAAAAAAACCAAATTTGAACATCTTTCGTATTTCATAATCGAGTGTATTTGAAATTAAAGTTTGTGTTAAAAAACTCTTTTTTTCCTTTATGTGTTAACTGATCAAGAAGGTATCTAGTTCAAGACGGAGGCATATTTCCCAACACTATTGGCCTATGTTTCGCACCTCCGCAACGGCCATATATTCATTATTGGGTGGTGATAACACTGCTAAATTATCTCTTTTTTAACGAAAATGTGCTTCCCGTCAGAAATTCCTGGCTACGCACCTTCCAACTACAAATAATCCGTTGAACGGAGGTCAGAGAAGTTAAGAGGACTAGGCCCGAAGAAATGATTGTGTCATTTCGTGACTCTAACCTGTATTGCGGTATTTTCATATCGGTCCTCTAAGCGCTAACAACAATAAGAACTCTTCGTGAGAAATTACACACATTCCAGCATTTCATCTAAAATCATCAAGGACGAATAGACGTTAAACTATCATATAAAAAAACTTCAATGCTACTTATTTTACAAACCGCTAACTTAGGTAACAAAGATAAATTAAAAAATATTATTAGTATGGTTAATGATTATATAGGTCTCGTTTTTGGGTTTTGGTTTATAAATCGGAAGACTGAGGTTGGCAGTGATGGGTATATATTTCGAGTTCAGGTTTGGTTCGGTCATATCAATCTTTGACCTCCGTGAATTAAAACTGTTCCTTTGAAATGCAGTCAAATGATTATAATATGACTTCTTCTTGGCGTAATTATTAGACACAAGCAATACTTGCAATACACATAATAATATCTTGCCTGGAAAAGCCAGTGACGCCTCAAAAACGCGCCAGTTTGCTCGAACGATTGACAGTGCCTAAAAACTAGCGCAGTGTTCAAAATAAATATTCATGGTCACTAACTTTAGATGTTTTGTTGGATTTCCATTTTGAGGAACGAAATTCTGGGTTGCGTGCCTGGTGGTATATATGAGTGGGGGGTTTTAGGAGCATCTGATGACCTAGATCCGCCATGAAAACATTTTGGCTTTGAAAATATTCTAAATAAAAATATGTATTATCATAATTTGAAAAAAATTAATTTTCTTAAATTCTTGCAGTGGTTGAGGAAGGTGCAATGACACATGCCCTCTCTCCCCATCGTTGTTAGTCATTAAGTTGATGATTTTCGTCATCATCTTTATTATAATAAGTTTGATATCAATTTTATTCTTCTTACACAGACACACACACAAATCTTTTAATTTAAATTTTTACGAACAAACCCTGCTCGTTATTTGTAAGACACGCACGCGACTCTTTCATCTTGAAATAAAATGAAGAAGAAAAATATCATCTGGAAGAAGAAGAAGAGTAGCTCTTTTAAAGTAATTTTAAACATTCGGTCACATCACGACACGATGTCGCTGTCGTTGCAGTAGTAGCGGTCAGTTCAGTGACGTCGGAACTGATCCGGTCTCATTTTGTTTCAAATTATAATAAAGGGGGGTGCCTGATGGTCACGTGACAGTGGGGAAAGCACGTGACATGAGATATAATAAAGGAGACCTCGTTATAAACAACCAACACGTTCACGTTTACCTCGTTAGACGTCGAAACCTTTCGATTGTTTGTTGCCATATTTGGCCTTCCGACGTTTTTACACGTTCGAAAAATTAATAGATCAAGTCGGAGTCGTCAGAATCATCGTCATCGTACGTCATCGTCATTTTCATCATCACCGCCATGAACCTCTCCATCATCAGCATCATCAACTTCATCATCATCCTCTCCATTATCACCATCACCTCTATCATCTTTATAATCATAATCGTCGTCGTCATCATCACCACTACCATCTTTATCATCACAATCGGTGTCGTCATCACCACTATCGTCTTCTTCATCACCTTTATCTACATCACCAGACGCGACAGCTAGGAAGAACACTGAAGCACACTGGCAGCACTGCGATTTCACCCTGCTTATTTCACCTTGCCAATGATATAATTATTGAAGCCTGTCTTCCCATGGACTCTCTCCAATCAGCAGACAGAACCCTTTGATCTAGCTAAATCTCTGTGCATGCATGCAACCATCTCGTATATGCGCTCCTTATAAACATCTCTTCTTGTCTCTTATCAGTGCTTTTATGCTTCGTCGAAAACATAGCAGACTTTAAATACAGCAGTTTTAAATACAAAAATTTATAAATATATATAAATAAATAATTTTTTTATTTTAAACTGAAAAATTGATTGGCTTTACTGATTCTGCAATTACTGAGAATATTTTTCTGTCGATTTCAGGCTGCTAATCACATTCTTGTTTCAGAACATGAGAACGCAGAATTCAGCATCTGATGATTCAGCGTGCTTTCACAACCACTGCACTTGAAAAGAGATGATATAATTTCATCAAAGAAATTAAAAACTGAGGAAAGTGGCTGTTTTAGTCGCACTCCTTTCATCTTTTCACAAACAAGCAAACAAGTGCATTAATTCAATTTATAAACCCCTTTCAAAGTAAATAATTTTTTACTGAATAATTTACACGACTCTTCTACTTTTTCCTCTCAAAAACGACATATTTGTGCCGCACGTAGAGAGAGAGAGAGAGAGAGAGCGAGAGAGAGAGAGAGAGAGAGAGAAAAAAATGAGAGAAAAAGAGAGCGAGCGTCCGACAGAGTTAGTTTTTTTTTTCAAACGAATATTGATATATTAAAAAGCTTTAGCAAGTTTATTTTCCATTCTTCCATGTCAAACGTCTCCATCATCGACTTTTCGTCAAGATGATGGTAAACAGGACCACACGTACATACAGGACCACACGTACATACAGGGCCACACGTACATACAGGGACACATAGGAGTGCAAAGCTAGATATACGATATTCAATTGTACGTGTATTAGCATAACAGCATGCTGATTGGGTTAGAAATTCTCTCTCCGGAGATAGGCTTGATCAAAAGGAAATGAAAAGCTATTTGATGTCTGGTGCCACATATATTTTTAATACTTCCATATGTCGGCCATTTTTGCCACTATGTCCGCTTGCACAAACAAAAACAAAAAATAGCAAGATAATTAGTTTGTTTATATTTTTCACATGCTGTCTTTTTTTTGAGCGGCTCATTCCGTATAAATCTTTAAAAACATGAAATACATTTTAAGAATTATAAAAAATAAAAACAGCTTAGAATTTAAAGTAACTAAAAACCGTTAAAGCGTTTCGAGATTTATTTCAAAATGTTTATTAACTAATCTAACCCGTATGGTATAACAACATTTTATAGAAAAAAAAACTTGTTTAGAAATTTTAAAAACGTTTTATTGTGCACTCATTGTTTCTCCTTTCTTGCTTTTTTGATACTTTTGACCAGGACATGACAGGTGCGTATGGTTATCAAAAGAAGCCGCTTGCAAACATTGATTTTCAGCTTTTTGTTCGTATAAAAACGTCAAAAAATTAACTATGAAGGTATATCTATTGAATTGTTTCAAACATTTTTAAATGCAATATGAAATTCATCTTCTACCGTAAAAATATTATCAAAATTATGTCGTAAGAAAAAGGGGTGGTAGGGCTCTTGCATGGGGGTGGTGGGGTTCTTACATGGGGGTGGTGGGGTTCTTACATGGGGGTGGTGGGGTTCTTACACGGGGATGGGGGGCTCCTACATGGGGGTGGAGGAAGTCTCACATGGAAAGTGGAGGGGTTTGAAAAGCACAGCAAATATTTAAAAACACGTAAAATAAAAACGTAGAAAATGTGTATTAATCATGACTGGCATCTAAGTTTACAATAATTTTAATTATTTTGCAAATTCATTTACACTTTTGTGCCATCTTTTATTGCAAAACCAGTTCAGATAGAATTTTTTACAGGGGTTTATTCAAAACCACAATTCCATCTGCAGCTCAGTCCGTTTTGCAGGCACAAAAACACGACCCAAGCTGCCCTGGGTTCACCCCGTTTAAATAAACTTAATTAGTTCAGCCCGGTTCATAATTGCAATATATATACTAAAATGTTTTTAGTGTTTGTACAATGTAGTGAAATCATTTAAAAAAATAGCAACTTATGAAATACATAAAATGAGGAAATAATAAAAAATTATGAAATAAATAAAGAGAGACAAGCCGTAAAAACCAGTTTTTCCACAAATTCCTTTATTTCCGAATTTGCCTGCTTTTTATTTATTACAACAAATTTCTTTTAAAATGACATTTTTTGAATTTATATATGTAAACTTTTATTTAATTGTATTTGATTTGTTTTTGTTTTAAAACCTTGATAATTGTTATTTTTAATTACAAAATTGCTTTTTCAAAAAATTTTCAGATTCAGATGGGGAGGCGATTATGATTTTATGTCATGAGGAATGAACCTATATTTCAAATTTCATCTCAATTGGATGACGGGAAGTTAGTTAATTTTCACTTTCAAGATTTGCAAGCATTCAAGCAATCAAGTAGGCAGCAAGACTGGCGGTGAAGTTACTATAATGGATTTACAAAATACAAAAATTATTACGCTACAACTTCTAATAAACATTGAATACGATTTATGTTTATTTAAAATATTTTTACCGTAATAATTTGTTTAATATTCAAAAAGAAAAAAATGTGTTATGAACTACTGTTTAGAGCGGGGTAAGACGTTAAAACCGCATCCCCACTGAACCTAGTCGTTATAACAGCAGACACCATCTTAGTTCGACAGTTTCCGAACCCGCAACCGCGGTTGAAAACCGCAAAATTTTATCAATCTGGCTGAGCTCTACTTATTATGCATACTCATTAAAGTCATTATAGAAACATATATTTTTCTAGAGATAATTTACTTTTATTTCCTCATTTCTCAATCTCTTGCAAATAAGATTCTTATCTTGTATAAAGTTCTGAAATTTGAGGTTTGCTAACGTCTGAAGAAGATGTTCTTGATATTTGCCGTGTCCCTCGTATCATCACTTTGTCATGCAGAACCCAATCTTTGTTTTAATAAGTTTTTTTCTTCTTGATCTGGGAGTAGAATTCTATGATATACTCGCTGAGTTTTTAGCAAAAGTAAAAGACCACGCAGATTAAAAAAGCGTTTTACCAAAGACGCTTATAATGATAAACAATTTTTCATTAAATTTATATCTTTATTCATATTTGCATACAAATAACTTAAAAAGCTCAAGTTGTTGAGAAGATTGAGGAGGGGTTGTTGGGAATTATTGAGGACGGATGGTTGGAAATTGTACATCGGATGAAGCATGTTGTATTAGTGCAACAAAACCGTCGTATAGTCAGAAATATTTTTGGCTAAGAGATAACCGCAAATTGGAGACTTTTGGACGGACAGCACCGTATTCTACTGGACGCAATATTCCAACATTGCGGTCTTAGTGTAAATGTAAACACATTTTAATAGAAAATACAATAATTTAGCAGTAGAAAACGTAACATTTGTGCGTAAAAAAGCATTTTTATTTGGAAATAAAAAAAAGACGAGCCTGTAAATAGTTTGCAGTGTGAATGTGAGAAATGAGAAAGAGCACCCACGGGACCCGGTACCGTGTAGTGGTTCCACATCAGCGGTTAATGGACGCTTTTGGCATGTTGGCGCTTAAGAGAAGTTTTTTCTTTACGATTCATAAATCGGTTGAAATGTCGAATTTTAATCTTTTTTTTTGTTTGCTTCGCGGCCCGAGTTTTGCTTTTCGACGCGTGATGATATTTCAGTATTTCACCGAGGATTTTCAATGCTCCCGCAGTGGCACGCCCTGGACAAGGCAGAGCAGCAGAAATACTACGACATGGCAAAACGAGAGAAAGAACTCCACCTGCAAATGTACCCCGGCTGGTCGGCACGAGACAACTACGCAACGCACACCAAGAAAAAGAAAAGGAAGAAAGAATCCACCACCTCCTCCTTGCTGACGTCTCAAGAATTGCAGGCAGGTCGAAGGTCAGGCAGCAATGGCAGTCACATTCAAAACCATATCAACAGCACTAATAAAAATAGTTTTGCGGTTCACAGTCACTTTGAAGGACCTCGGAATCCATTTGAAAACCCCTTCGACAGCTTCATTCATGGAAACTGCGGTTTCAGTAGCGACCATTCAATAATCAGCGAAGGTAAATGTTTCGGATATTTGTAATTTTATTATTATTAGTTCTAGAAATAATTAAAATTATTAAAACAAATATAAATGTTATTTTAATTATTTATTTAAAGGGTCCTGTCCGAACGGGCAAAAGTGTCGATCTCGCTACGGATTGAGTCAACGTCACAACTGGTGCAAAGATTGCAGGTAAATTATTTTCTATTTTATGTTATTTTAAACGAGGGTTTTTATAGAAATAATTTTCACGTCGAATTCTTAAAAAAAGTTCACTTTACAATTAAACTAGAATCTCGTTTTTATATTAATTTCATTTGTGAACTACTTTTTCCAACTTTTTAGGACATCTAAATAATTCTGGGCAAAACGTTTAATATAAAAATTTATCCTATCAGAATAAAAAAATCGGAGATTATGATAAAAATGTATATATAATTGAACTTTTCATATAATTTTGATATTCAAAAAAAATCTTTTTTATTAAGCAAAATAGAGACGTTTCGAGTAAGATTCAAATTTGAATAACTTTTAAGACTTCACTTAAATAAATTTAATATTGTTTTGAATTAAAGTTGTTTAATTTGATCTCACTTAGCAATGTTATTGAGCAAACTTTTTAGTTATATTTTACGCTGAATATTACCAAGCCCGTCAACCGACCAATTTCAATAAACTTTTCAGAAGTTAACTTTTAAACAAATTAGATTGATTTCAAAAGTCTCATGCCAAAGTATCGGTTACGTTTATTCTGTATTTACAGAAATGAAGGATTGGAGCAGAGCAAGTATGCCGAAGAAGAAAGGGACATGCCACCAGAACAGTCCATTGTCTGCCTTTCCCAGCCAAACATTCCAAGATCTAAAGTCTCCTTATGACAGCTTGTGATGAACAAGATTTGTCAAAACTTTACATCAAACAAAATAGAATTACCACTGTCAAGACTGATTGTCGCTTTATCAAAATGTTTTCATGAAATACGCGTGGAACTTATTTGAACGTTCAAGTGTTCGGAGGTTTTCTTTTGCGAACTTGAAAAAACCGACAAGTATGTGTGTGCAGGAAATGACTAAAACCAATTGCCGATTTCTAATATTAAAATGTTATTGTACAAATGTGAAAAGTTTAAAAAAAAATTGTTTTCCAACTACATAAAAATACTGTTTAAAAATTTGAATGGAAGTTTTTTTTTTATAAAGTTCTTATAGAACAATGTCCTTTATTAATAATTAATCATTTTGAGCCCTTGAAATTTAATGGTTTATTTTCGTCAATCTAAAGATCTATAAGGCCGGGTGAAGTTTTTCTGCTTGTACGAAGCAAGCTACGTTATGGTTAATAAACTAAATAAAGCCACCCTTGCAACAAGCCACCCAGCTCTGAAGAGGCTATTATTGCATCCAACTTTTGTAAATGAACGTGACAGTATTTTGACATTTTTATGCCTTTCAAGTGAAGAAAAAAGACTCTCTCTATAAAAAGCGCTTCTTTCAAAAGTGCCTCCCAGTGGTGGAGTTGATTGTCAACATGCAACTAAAGCTTGTTTCCACTTGCTGAAACTCTGGTGACTCGAGTTACTAGAAGAAATTTGAACCAGATGCCAAGTTCATTCAGACATCCTAATAACAGCATTGCTCTAGAAACATAAATATTATAATCTAGTTACATGATATGTCAAGGTAGATACAGTGCCAATACTGGCCTACGTGCCACTTAGCACAGTGGTCTGTCTAATGTCTGAGTTTCAGTTTTCTAACTTACTTTGTTTTTTTCAGTAGCTGAAGCCTCAAGTTCAACTCGTCCTCTCGTTAACAGTTAAAACTTCAAATCTATTCAAATCTAGTACCATGTTGCTGATTGGATGGTTCTGGTTGGCTTTATAGCTGCTGCTGTAGACTTAAGTTGTAGCAGGAAAAATAGCTTTACATCGATTTTTGCTATTTTCCCTTATCTACTTTTTTTTAGGTTCATATAGATTAAGTCACTGACAAGAGTTGTGTAGGTTTGTACGGAGTGCAGGAATGATCAAGGGCGCAGCCAGGGTTTCTAGGTGGGGGAAGGGGGCGAATAAAAATTATATAATTCTTTGAATAAAAATATTTGTGTTGTTATAAAATGATGTAAATTAAATGAATAAAATAAATATTGATTTTTAATCGATTTTTTGCATTTTTAAATTTTATAGAATACATTCATTAGAAAAATATAAAATGTGAAACTGAACTAAATTAAAACGAGAAACAAACTGTTGATAACTAATGGGGCGATGGGCGAATAAACGGTTTTTTGACTATATCTACTAATGGCGCTTATAGAAATTAGCTTCGTCGTACACTTATTAAACTGTAAAGTTTTGTTCTGACAGCAAAAAATATAGGACAAAATAATAATTTGGTTATTTGTATACTTACAAAGCTCTATGAAAAGTTCTAAAGCATAAATCTAAAATGTGGATTCTACGAGTATTTTTATAAATATATATATCATATAAATCAAAAACACACGAGCTGTGGACAATCTCGTAACCCCTCTTTTGTGCACATTACACCTTGCATAAGTCATTCAATTAGACCCTTGTACGACTGTTCCCATTGCGGGTATCGTCTGTGCTTCTAACTAATCTCCAATTTCAACATTGCAGCTTCACATGTTTTCCTCAATAACCATTAACCATAACATCAAATAACATACCTGAGCTGTGTTTTAAGAAAGTCTAGAAAGTCACTGTTTTATAAATAAGTGATCCTGCTTGTGGTTTCAAAAACCGTAAATTCAGAAAACAAAACAAGTAAATAAAGCTATTTAAGCAAATATTAATTAAAAATTAGAGAATCTTTAAAAATTAGAGAAGTTAATTAATTAAAGTTTCCCTAGATGGGAAGTAATTCCCTTGGGAGACTCCTTTTGGGTGATGTTTATTTTGTTGTACTTTTTCTTGTGATCTGTTTTTTTGCTTATAATCATCCCAATAAACAAATTAAATTAAATTAAAAATTAAAGCTAATTAATTACGTTAAGTTAATTCTTAAAAATTGAAACGATACTTCACCCCTGCAAAATAACTCCTTGGATTTGAAGTAATCAAGTGGGGTGGGGTCAATAACACGCAGTGTCTTCCTCTGCTATGTCATTTAGAATAATGGCTGGTTTCAACGTTTCAACTACAATTAGCATACTTTTATAAACTTTTATCTCATATGCAGCAAACGTGCTTGTTTTTGCATTATTGTTTTTTTTTAAGAGAATTTTTCTTTTATTATCAGTCATCGGTTTCATATGTTTTAATTAGTTTTTATAAATTCAACCTAATTATCATTTAAAGTAAATTTATGCTAAAATTTTTAATAAAAATTTATAATTTTGTCTCACCCTAAAAGTGGCATCAAGTGACAACTGCCCCCTTGCTCCTCTGCTTCTCGGCGTTTCAAGCTGTAAAAATGCGGATCATCATTCCATGAAAACATTAATTTTCAAAACTTGTAAAAACAAAAAAGGGACTGATTTAAAAAAAATGTTGTTTGTCAAGATGTTTTATCAATTTATTATATTGAGCGCACACTTAGATGACCTGATGCCATTCTGCTATTATAACACAATTTAACTACAGTTTTGTATATGTTAATTTTTTAATGTTTCTTACATAATTTTGATATGCTGATTTCAGTGGTTCCATTGGTTTTGCTCTCTCATCAAATTTAATCATCAATAAAAATACTGATAACGAAAGAAAACCAAAAAGTATTTGTTGTGAATGTTTGTTTTCATTCGTCATTATTGAAGCATAGATTCAGGTTCTTCCTGCCATCTAGTGTCAACATGTTTCCGGCAATTCATTTCAACCGGAAACATTTTCATGTACTTCAGGAGACCGAGAAATGTCTGCCAATCGTGGTCGTCCTGCTTTTTTTGAATTAATATGCATTTGTACATCAGACCTGTTTCTGATGTCTGCTCGAACAAATCAATGTTTTTCTTGTGTATTTTTCTGTAGTCGTGTAAATGTTTCTTTAAAATACGCAACTAACAGTTAATGACATGTTTTATGTGCTTTTTTGCTTTCAGTTTGAAATTTAAGCTCCATAACTTAGTCATCCTAAATATTGAATATAACTAAAACCAAACCCAGTTATATTTTTAAAATGTGAATAAGAAAATATTAACTTCAACAAAATATGTACATTTTTTACCTCAAAAAGTAAACACATAATATGTTGGACTTCGAGGCCACTAATTAGCGGGAATTACGAGCGAGCCAGGACCTTCCGTTTAGATTTGACCACCCCTCACCACAGACAGGTTCACAAAGATAGCAATTCAAAAAATCATCGTCGAGGGATTTTATCGATCGTCATCGTTGTTGCTTAAAATCGGCAAAACGTAGAGTTTGTCTGTTCACGTTTTTGGAAAATTATTCCAGAAAAGTTTGTACATCGATTTGTTCGCTTTGCTCAGTATTTTCGAACGAAGTCGGTGGAGAAAGCTACTTTGTACTTTAGTTTCAGATTTTTTGTAGTATAAGCAGAAATAGTGACGCGAGAGTCAGTGAGAAATCCTACTTAAAGCAAGCTAGCAAAGCAGTGAAACCGAACTGATTTTAGCTGATTTTGGCTATCACTTACTGGAACATCGCAATAAAGAACAAATTGACAATTGCTATACTACTTTGTTTTATCGATTTACTGATTGCAGTAAATCGATAATAAATAAAAGGCACCGCTATCGTACAAAAGTTGCTAGCACGTTGTTTTAGATTATGTTTTTAGATAGCTCAAAGCAGAGCTTGAAGTGCTCCTTCTACACGTTAGCAATTTATTTAGTGATATTCCTATTGGAATTCTGTCTTTCTTCGTGAATAACATGGAGATGTAAAGAAAGTCACTGAGTTATTGTAATATGACAAGCATCATTGGATCAACTCCTGTGTTGATCTTCAAATGATGTTTTTCTTCATGGTCACAAAAGTAGGTAAACAAAGTATCCCTGTTTTATTTTTATGTGGGATAGCAGAGCTTAAGCGAAGCATTGGGTGGAAACGAATTGGCTTAAAAAATCTGATCTTAAACCTGAAAGTCCCAATATTCCACATGATATGAGCCACTTGTTGACAATGAGAAAATAATAGTCCAACCTCTGCACATAGGTTTTGTGAGATACTTTATAAAAGCATTTCCATCTTGCCAGCATTCCGGAAAATCTTGATGTTGTTGTAACGCGCGTGGTGAACAATTTCACAAATTTGAAAATGGTTGAAAACGTTATCAGGGTAAATGGGAAGAACAAATGTACACATGTGATGATTGATTACTGTTAAAACATCAAACGCTATAGTTCTCAATTTTTACCTCAACTACTTGCACACAACTACAATTACAATAGCCATATCTTTTGTATAGCAAATAAACATTGTTGTTGATCATTATAAAGCATAGACATTTCTGTCAAGTAAAGCATTTTATAATTGTATGCAAAACACGGGAATCATATTGTCTAAAAACTGTACGTGATATAGAGAAACTGAGATCAGTTCTGGATTCAGCGCCCAAAAATTAGTTTAAAATAAAATAACAGCCAGACCTAAGGCAGCAAAAATTGTGTTCCCAGTATGATGCATTAAAAATTGCTCCCGACTACTCACGGGTCACTGGGAGGATGAGCTAAAACAGTGGATGCTAATAATATAATGTCCCGGAAATGTTACTATTGGTATTGGTCAAACTTGGTAACGTAACCAGAGGATGGTAATGACGCATCAGAAACTCGATCACATTCCAAATCAGAGAATCTGGTCAAACTGGACACTGCCGCAATCCTCTTAGAATTTGTAAGCGCAACTGACTATCAAAGTTGTATTTATGGCCACCAGATGCCCGCTACAGACTTTAACTTTAATGTTTCAACATTATTCTTAATTTCCATAACTGTGCACAAAAACCGCTAGAAGACAGGTACTAACTAGTGACCTTTCTGTTAGTTTTACCTTAATTAAAACAGTCGTCGCCAACCAGCACATTGTAAGCCGCAAACATGACCACATTACCCCAATACTCCACAAAGTTCACTGGCTTAAAATTGAACGCAGGATAGAGTTTAAGTTGGCACTCATCATTTTCAAGTGCCTCAGAGAGCTGGCCCCACAGCCTCATCACTCCAACGCCTACATGACATGCCATGTCGAAAACGACTTCAATCCTCTTCGTCGTCGCTTCTCTTCGCTCCGGCAGGGCGTCTCAAGAGTGCTGGTGATAGGTCATTTGAGGTTGCGGGGCCAAGAATCTGGAACCAACTCCCGCCAGAAGTTACATCCCCTTGCACCATTGAAGACTTCAGAAAGGTCCTCAAAAAACACCTGTTCTGTGGCCTTGAGGCCCATTAACATGGAATTACTCCACTTTAAATATTGTCTAACATTCATTCATTCATTCATTCATTTGTCTTGATAAAAACATTTCTCTGCAGATTCATTATTAAAGCATTTTTTAGAACTAACATTTGGGAAGTAACAGGAGATCGGGTGCTCCCAAGGATTTTTCCTAAAGAAAATGTTTGTTAGAAAAAATAGCTACAAAGTTTGAAAAAGTACCTACTATCCCCACGGCCCTCAGCTATTTTTGGAAAAAAAACTGTATAAGGTTTATGAAAAAATTAGAAAAAGTACCTACGATAATTTTGTGGTGGCATGCTGCCAAGGTGGGTCCTTTAGTTGGGTGTTGCTGGACTCTGTCAGATTTTTCGGAAGTTGTCAGATCTTTGAACGATCGTGAGGATTGCATGGAGGACTGCAGAACTTACTTGGCGGTAGGGATGCAACTAGGGGAGCAGAGGGGCGAAAGCCCCCCCCCCCCCAGGGCAAATTGGAGGGTCCGGCAATTTTTCCAAATTTCCATTATTTTTTTTACAATTGCTTTAACTGGTTTGAGACTGATTTTGACTATCTTCAGTTTGTAGTCTTTATTTTCTATCATTAATAAATTCTTAGAGATACCAAAAAAAAACTGCAGACTGAAGATAGTCAAAAAAATTTTGTCTGCGGCGGGCTTTCTTCCTTTTTAAAACTTGAGCAAGCTCCCCCCCAAAGCCAAATCAGAAGGCCCTGCAATTTTTCCAAATATGCGGGGGTTTTCTTGGGTGGGGGGTGAGGGGTGCTACATTTATTCATAAACTTATTTTTTTACAATTGCTTTAACTGATTTTTACTATCTTCAGTTTGTAGTCTTTATTTTCCATCATTAATAAATTATTAAAGATCTCAAAAAATGACTGCAGACTAAAGATAGTCAAAATAACATTTTCGCCACACTGCTCATTGGTCAGTAATACAGGGATGGCCGATGGTCCCTAACCATAACAACCCCCTTTGACCAGAACTTCCCAGCTTCAAACACCTATGAAATAAACATTCTGCAGCTGATTTATATTTGTCTCAGAATACCAATCATGACAAAAATTCAATTCACAGCTGATATGAATTATGGTGATCCATTTTAACAAGTTCAGGATAGTATTTAAAGTGGTAAAAGTAGAAATAATTGCAATGACAGTGATTACGTTACCACATTTGAAGCTAGAATAGAATCACTAAAAAGCATTTATACAAATGAGCAATACGGTAACATAGTTTGACTAGTAAATTCTGACTGAAAAATATATTTGTCTAGGAAATGCTCTGAAATGTGAAGCAACAAATATAAAAATAAAATGAAAAAAGTAGAAATAAAACAACACTTGAACAGCAAAAACAAACAAACAGGCAAAAACAATTAAGCAGCTTTGTTTCTAGAATGTGGAAGAGTGTTAGAATGCCTTGAAGCTGAACTTTTAGGAGAGTCCAGAAATTCCAGAGAAAATTTTCTTTGGCTGCGGGCTGGCTTCCTACTTTTCTTTGGAGAAGCATCTATAATGGCTGGCTTCTTTAGTTCACTAAAAGCTTTGGTTTGCCCTGAGGAATTATCGGTCGACATCACACAATTGAAATATTCTTTAGGAACAGATACGTAAAAGCTTGAGGTTTTCTTAAGACTAGGAGTTGGAGGTGTGCTTTTCAAGTCTGAATCATGCATTGATTTAGGCATATTGATAACGGTTGCTTCTCTTTCTTTGATGAGATCTCTACCCGTTTTGCTGACAGCAAATGTTTTATCAAAATCAATACATGCATATTCTGTTTTTAATGACATGCTAGAGATGGGGCCCAATGCTGGGTCTTCAGTAAGTGAGTCGAAGTCAATGTCAGCATAATTTATACTCAAGTTTTTAGCATGCGAGTCACTGCTAGCAATTAGCAAATCTTCACACAAGTCACTGCTACTGCACTGATCTAAAACACTACATGCTACAAATGGGTTCGATATGACATTGTGATGATAATCATGATTTTTGTCTACAGCTTCATCTAGAACCACACTAGCCCCATCGGGTGCACGAGATAATTTAGCATAAGCAATTTGTCTTTCACTCTTAAAACTTGGAGAAAAGTAGTGTTTCTCTATTTGATTTTGATATTCATGGCTATTGTCAAACTGACAATAAAATATTGATGAAGGCACTTTTTTATTAATTGATTTTGATAAATGAAGAGTCTTGTAACATACACTGTTTTGAGTACAATTAGTATGAGCTTCCTTCATAGGTTGATATTCTTTTCCAAATCTAGGTCGCAAATGAGATGTTGAAAGAATGTTTGATGATGTCGTTCTATGTTTTACATTTGATGCCTTTGAAAGCTTATTTGTGCTAAATTTTTCATTATCAAACTCTAGAAATCCAACTTCGACAGATGATTGTCCAGCATTAAATAATTTATCAGTAGGAACACACACAAATTTAGAGTGTTCTATTTCAAGAGCCTTATGTACATTTTCTTTAAAATAGACTGAAACAAAAAGCAGAACAAAATTTAAAATTAAATCATGCTTTTCTAAACTTTGATTTGAGTATTAGTAATACCTACTCGAATCGGAAATAGTGAGATCTTCCAATGAAAAAACTATTTGTTGCTTCAAAAATTTAGATCTAAGTTGATACTTTTCATGAACTGGCACACTCTTTGACCGTCTCAAATTTCCACTAAAACCATGGAGCAATGTGCTATTGAACTGTTTGGTTTGGCATTTGGAAATTTTACAGATATCATTCATTTCAACAATGAGATAAATCAAGATATTTGTTCAGCTCTTCTAACAGCTAACAGAGCTAACTCCACTAATCTGAACTTTCACTTTAAATCAGGGTTATACTCTGTGCTGCACCTGTAGCATTCTTTAAAACCATCTATTAAATTTAGAAAAGCTGAGCTGTTGAAGAATCCTCTGGATAATTACATAGTTATCCAGTAGTAAATTATTTTAAGCAATCAGCAGGTGAAATCACTCACATAGCATTTTTTAACAACAAATTGTTGAACCTCATGAACCTAATAAAAAAAACCAAATTGCAAGCCACTTCTCTTTGCTCATTAATATCATACAAAAAACAATAACTGTCTCCTAAACGATCCCCTTAATTCCTAACTAACATAAAACTGGTGGCTAATTATGCCCGACACTTAACTGGCACCAAAACATGCAGCAGAGCAGACAAGACACAACTAAAAACAAATCATTTTATGCTTACTGCAAACATTGTTTAAAAAATTTAAATTCTACAAATTTTTATTAGTTAATATATTTGTTTATATTTTTCATTTTTACTTTTTAAATATAATCTTTATAGCATCATTTACTTTTCCTCGTTGTACCTCAAAAATACCTATGTTATTATTATTATTATTAGTTAACACTGACGCCAGCTCGTTGTATATTATCCTGTCATACAGACTTAATTTTTAGGTCTTCAGGTGCCAAAATCAGGACTAAGCTGGGCCGGATGGGTCGCGTTTTTTATTTTTCTTGAATTTTTTATTTATTGAAGGAGGGACTCGGACGTTCGTTAGATAGAAGAGTATTATAAAATTCAAGCCTGACTGAAATCACTGAAATGTGGCAATACATACTCGCTGTTATATATTCTGTTTATAGGAGTTGCTGGAAATGGCTTTTAAGACTTTTAACGGGAAAATGTGAACTGTTACGCATTGTGACTTCGAAACAAAGCAGTCTGCATAAAATAAAATGCTTCGGTAAATGTAAATGTGTTTCATTTGTTTGGACTACAGAGATGCCGCATTAATTTAATAGATAAATACATGCCCCAATGTTAAATCATAAAATAAAAGTATTGATGATTTACAGAGTTTTCATTGAATATGTCTAAAAATGTTGTTCTAAGGAATTTGCTTACCGACAGAGAAATAAATTGTAAAGATGCTGTTGAAAAAATTATTCAATTGAAGTTTGTAAACGTGCCATTATATCCAGAGTAAGTTGTTTAAAATTATAATTTTGAAATATCCTAATTTTTTCTAAATTAAAACAGAAAAATGTTTATTATGAAAAAATACCACACTGGACAGTTTGCATGCTTCAATTTCTAGGTTTCCTTCAAAAACGGAAGCTTATTTGTCGCTCATTATTGGCTATCAACACTTGGTAGAGAAAGTAGATGCAGTTAGAAAAATTTCATATTCTTCTGATGACTCTGAACATGAAAAGCTTTTGCTTCGGGTTTAAATTTATTTTTTTAAATATAATTAAATATAATGTTTATAATTGGCAAGTCAGAAGTAATTAAGCCTTAATGATATCACAAGTATTCTAAGTTTGGCACTGCCTGTTCACTTTCAATACTCGAATCCTTGAGATCTTTAGATGTAATAATGATGCAAATGTTACTACCATTGATTATTTTTTTGTTATCAATACTTACGTTGACATTTTTTCAGTTATGGAGTGAACTTAATCCTAATGTGACACTTTCTTCAAGAAAAAGTAGGCAATGGGAAAGTATTGGTTTTCAAGGAAATGATCCTGCCACTGATTTTAGGAGCATGGGACTTCTTGGACTAAATTGTTTACTGTGAGAATTTTTCATTTTCTCAATCTACTCTTTAAAACTTAGATTACAATTTTATTGGCAAAGTTCTAGTTTTTCAACATTTTTCAAACTAGTGTTGTTATTATATTATACAGGTTTTTTTATATAGCGCTTTTTTACAAAATAAAAGTCGCAAAAGCGCACTGCACAATTAAACGGAAGAGAACAAATCTGTCTTGAGCCGTTTGCGAAAGACACTAAAAGGCATCGTTGGATCCTTCAGAGCGGTGGGAAGGCTATTCCAGGCCACAGGACCAGCCACAGAAAAACCACGCCTGCCAATCGTCACAGTCTCCGTCTGAGGGACAAGTAGATCGCCGGCCGCCGCCGATCGAAGATGAGACCGACCAAAGAGTTGAGAGACCGGAACACATAACTTCTGAAGATAGACAGGAGCCATGCCATGGGGGCACTTATAAACCATAGAGCATAATTTGAAACGGATTCTCTGTGGAAAGGGAAGCCAATGAAGCCGCGTCCGCATCAGACCCGAAACGCTGGTCCAGCAAGGCAATGGCAGCACGAGACGGGCAGCTGCCCGAAGAACAGATTGAAGCCTGTTGATCTGGAACAGCGGTAGACCGGCCAGGACCCCGTTGCAATAGTCAACCCGGCTGTGCACCAGTGCTCTTCAAGGGAGTGAGCAGAGTCTGTAGTGAGGCTCCTGCGGATGACAAGTAGCTGACGAAGATGGTAGAAACAGGTACGGGTGAGATGGGAAATGTGTGTCTCCATGGATGAGACGAATGATGTAGTTAGCATCCACATGCCTGAATTCCAGCAGCAAGCTGGAACAGCCTCCAGCACAATAGAGCGGACAAGAAGCAGACGAAGTAGACTGGCGAACACTCTCGGTCTTCTCTAAAAATGCCTTCAAGAAATCACTCGCCGCAAGATCATAGGGTGGGGCTGAATAGCCACAGTCCTCGCCGAGCACCCCAGATAATGTTCTCCAGAGCTTTGCAGGATTACCTTGACTATCATCGATTTTTCCTCTCCAGTAAGAATTTTTTTCTGCCTAAAAAGGCTGTGAGACGCCCTTACCTGGCTCATCCACAGAGTGCGATCATCTGGGTCTCGAGTCCGCTTGTAGCACCGCTCCAACAGTCTTGATTTTTGCTTCGAGGCTGTGCAATCACGATCAAACCACGGCGTAAGAGGCTGAAGGCGCCCTCTAGCAGCACGGTAGGGAGCATTTTGATCAAGGAGCGACGATAAGGTGGTGTCATAGAGCTCCTGGTCCTGATCAATAGACATATCCTCATAGACCACCGGATTGCACAGGAGGCTGCTATGTAAATCGGACCGAAATTGCTCAGAGTCGAAACTCCTCCAAGCACGAGTATTAATCTCGACAAACCGAGCTGGAGGAAGTCGGATCGGAACCCAGAAACGCACAAGAGAATGATCGGAGACCTGCGGCAGATCAACGACGACAGACGGAGATGGAAGATCAGATCTAGTAATAACCAAATCAAGAGTATTACCCTGCGAATGCGTGGGACCGGTAACAGACTGCAGGAAGCCAAATGAACCTATGAGATCCAACAGACGAACAGCATGTGGATCAAGAGTAATGTTGACCTTGACATTCAGATCTCCAGTAATAATGACCTGGCAATTGTACGTCGCCAATGCTTCAAAAATATTTCCTAGTTCTATGAAAAACAGATCACTCGTGGGGATGCTTCCAAGACGGTATATCAAAACAAAGATATGAAACAGATTTTAGATGGCCTGTAAAATTTGGTGAAATTGTTGGTAACCGTTTCTAAATCCTTTATTTTATATTAACTTCACCGTGTTTGTTTACATGCTTGCTAAAAAAACCAACTTCCTGTTATCCTATGAAGTTGAAATTTGGTGGGTTTATTTGTAGCTGCGGACTTTACATTCTATTTAAATTTAAATTGTAAAAATGTATAATAAAATAATTGTTTATTCCATATTGATTCAAAAATAGCTTATATTTTCAATCCTCACAATCTAGTTGAAATTGAGTGGGTTTATTTGTTGCTGGGGACTTTACATTTCATTAAATTTCAGATTCGTTGAACAACATTTGAGTGAATTATAGAAAAAAATCAAATAAAACTTTAATTTTTTTTAATTGCAAATTTTATGTAGAAAAACAAACTGAATTTTTAGATTATTTGAAGAAAACAAAATTAAATTTAAAATTTTTTTATAAAAAATTTGCTTATTCCATATTGATTCAAAAGTTTCTTAAATTTTCAATCCTCACATTATAAGTATTTAGAAGAAAGACTGTGATCAATGTTTTCATATTTTATAGACTTACTATCATAAAAAAATATTTTGCAAAACATTTTTAGTCGCAGAATTACAAAATTATAAAGGACATTTGAAAAACGAAGTTTTTTACGGTTTTCTTTTTAATTTATTATGTTTGTTTATTATTTTAAGGTACTTAGCTGAACACCACAAAGAAACAGCTAATTACTTGATGTCTCATTCATATCACCCTAATTATGGGTTAGAAACTTTTTTCTGAGTTATAACTTTAGTCTGGAATCGAATATTTGCATCAATAAGATTAATGGCTTCTTGGTTGTTTTTTCTCTGCAGATATTCCTTTGCAATCGTTGCTATAAATATGACCAGTCTTGCTTTCCAGCTGCTTGTAAGGGGAAAACTAAGACCACATTTTTACACTTACTGTAAGCATAAACCAGTACTGGAAGATTTCTATCTTGTTTTTGGTTAGTTTTTTTTACTTAAAAATGTTGTTTAGGTGTGTTTTTCAATGTCTGTTTATATTTCAGTTCATCTCTATTATGAATTTGACCGATTTTGGATCAGCAGCAAACCAGATTCGATCATGGAGTTTGAAAAAGTTAGAAATCAGTTTGAAAAGGAAATTTTGAATCAACTTCACCTTGAAACTGTTCCATTTATTTTTAATTTTGTATAAAATTATTTTATTTAAAAGATGAAGTATTTGTTATTACTTTGTTTGATGCAGTTAGTGAATAGAAACAGTTTATATTGACTAATTGCATCAAAGCCTGTCGGATGACAAAGACACAAAAGTTTAAATCTGAAAAATAATTTCATTTTCGAAAACTGAATAAAAAACTGAAAAAGTTTGCAAATTTCATTAAAATCGGTGCAGTGGAAACACTGGCAGACATACATCAAAGTTGTTGCCTGCAGTGGCGGGCCCAACATAAGGTGGCGCCATTGATATATACTATTACATATCAATGGGGGGCGCACACAAACAACAAAATTGAACAATTAAGTTGTACAACTCGAGTTCAGAGCAACCTAATTGCCACTGTGCGCGACATGAATTGGGCAACTTTTCAAAAATAAAATAAGCGATTCTGTTATGAGTTTGATGCATTTTTATTATTAAAAAATATTAGTAATTTGGACGACGATTTATGACCGATTATCTAATATAATACAAAACTTGGGAAAAAATGTGACGGAAATTGACGTAATTTAATTTAGTAGAGAATCCCAACAAATAAACTCCATCTTTTGGCTAAATATAACAACTTTTATATATATACTCTAAGCGTGTGCGCAGACTAGTTGCTCCAGAAATTTAGTTGTGCAACTATTTGTTGTTCGTGTACATCCGCCTATGCCCTATACTATAGAAACTGCGGGTGTGACCAGCTATGGAATTCTAGATATACCGACAGTATAGTATAGTCAGTATATCTAGAATTCCATGGACCAGCCTGTCAAATAATGTTCGTTTGTTCCGAATCCGTAGACGGATCTTGCGAATTAAAAAAATGAAATTTAACAGTTGGCAAATTTAATTTGAAGTGATACACAGCTGAGTGGCAAAAACAAATAGTTTTGCACCTGAACCATATAATAGTAATAATAATTTTTCGACGACCCGGTTCATCAGTGTGCTGGCTCAATATTTTCGACCCGACCCGACTTGATCCGCTGATATCATCAACGGTGACACAACACTGCATAATATTGTTTTTTTTCTAGTCTGCGTTTCGGGACCGGAGAATCAAATGATTCGAATTTCCACATTTAATGAGAAATTTAATTTGGTTGTTTTCGAAAATGTTGACGCACGACGAAACAAGAGCATAACCGTTGTCTGACTTGCTAGTGAAAGCTATTTCCATTCTTTTTCACTAGAAATTCGAGGTTTTTCTGTAGTTTGGATTGGAATTGGATCATCTGATTTTCAGGTCAGTAGTCAACCTTTCTTGATGTCAGTCAGATAAGTGATGAATGAGACGAAAACAGTTTTTAGAAGGGTTAATTAAATTTGACATGCTTGACTGAAGCTCTTGGAATGCTTAGTAATCTATAAATTAATTAAAAAATATATAACATAATGATTAGATACACAACTTTGGTATGTAAGATGTTTTCAATTTGTTTAATACAAATTTTGCTTTAAAATAAACATCTGTACAACTTGTCACCATATTACTTATATGTTCTCTCCTTATACAATAACTACCACTCAAAGTTTTGGATGGTAGTTATTGTAGTTTCTGTAATATAGTTATTATTATAGTTTCTTCACAAACTTGTCAACACTGTCAATGCTCAGGTGATTCACATATTGACTTTCCGGTCTATACGCAAACACTGTGCTGCTTGTTCATGCCAATTTAAATAATTATGAGTTATTTATTTAAAAAAATTTAGCACCAATAGATTTCACTGTATAAACTTCCCACAATTGTGAGCTCTGGCTGTGCAGACATGATTAGAACTACATAACTTTAACACAAAAGAAATTGTATTCCAGAAGGCCAGAGCCTTGACACCATGTCTGTTGAGTTTACACCTATGTGGATATATGAGTCAACAATGATGAAAAAGAAACACTGGAAGGAGCCCAGTGTAAAAGAAAAGCAGGGTGTGAAGTTGATGTTATTTTTAAAGATGACTCCAGCTAGAAACTTGAGAAGTATTTCTTAACAGTCTTGCAAAAAAGAGCATAATAATTTGCAGATTTGATGATTGTAGTAATTGAGACCTTCTGCATAGCATTCCAACCACAATCTTGATATCACTTACGTAGATTAGTATTTCTTCTACTCTTGCATCTCTGAAGCAGGATTGGTGCAATCATTTTTTTTATAGAAATTAATCTTTATAATAAAATGAAATTAAAGCAGTGAGAGTGCTTGTGCATTATTAAATATTTAATGGTTATTAAACTTAAAAACAGACATTGACAAAGAAAAAAGTCCTTCAAAAATGTACGACTCGGCATGATCAATGGCTATAATGTACTTGTCATGACCAACTAAAGTGCATGATTTACTAAATATTTATTATATAACTTCATTACTGAAATGTTATACAGCTTCTATGTTTTCTAAACTCAAATTTAAAATACAATTATAAAGCTTTTTCATGAAATTAAAATGATTTTGGAAACATTAATATGATATTCATAAAAATAAGCAGAAATAAATGAGCTTATATATATATATATATATATTGTTACGATATCGTCAAATCGTATACCGGGCTCAATAGAATGATTTTATAGTTTATTGGATGATAATAAATGAAGCTTGGATAAGTCTGTTTTATACCTTCTAATATAATAATTAATGTCTCTAATAATCGTTCTAAATCCTTTAACGTATATCAATGGGAAACTGATCGTAAAATCAGCGATTTTACATGATTACCCCCTTCTTAATTCTGTTCGTCCCGATTTTACATGAATATATATATATATATATATATATATATATATATATATATATATATATATATATATATATATATATATTCTTTAATGCACGCTCCGTTAAATATTACCGCCCATTTGGCAATTGTCAGATTTGTCAGTCATTTTATTCAGAGGCTGACTACAGTTTCGGAAAATCCATCTTCAGAGCCGAAAAATAAAACAACTTAGAACAGAAATTGACGACAGAGCAGAAATTAAACTGACGCAAGCGAATGAAAAATAAAAAATTTTGGTAAGGTGAATTAGACCAGGTAAAGTTAGTAAGTATGATGGTAAGGTAAGGTGAAAACAATTATGAGTAGGATAAAGATATATTAAAAATTGATTAATTATTATTAGGGTATAAAATAAAGTATTAAAGTCATTAAAGGAATAGTAACTATTGCAAAGATATCTGTACAGGGCATAATAAAAAAGATAGACATCGATTATGATTAAAGAGATAAAAATGTATGAAATTTATTAATTATTATTAGGATATAACATAAAATTATTAAAGTCAGAAAACAAATATTAACTATTGCAAGGATATAGAAACATAGCATAGTAAAAGAAGAAAATAAATTGTTATGTCTATTTCATCTCTTCCGACGCAAAGTAATGTTAGGATTGTTAAGGAAGTGTGGAAGGATGTCATTATTGGAAGGGTTTGATGGAAAATCATCAGAAGGTTGAGTTGCAGCATGTAGTGGCAGTGGATTAGGATTGCGAGAGACTGACAAATCCGACAATTGTCGTTTTTCTACCGCGTATCGCCATGTTGAGAATTTGGTACGCAAACTAATTAACGCCAAATGGGCGATAATATTTAATGGAGCGTGCATTAAAGAAAATATAATGCCAAACTACGCTCATAATAATATATATATGTATGTATATATATATATATATATATATATATATATATATATATAATCATTTAAAATGTAATGTTTAAATTTAAAAAAAAAATTTTATATAATGAATGTGTTTTTCGAAAACTAATCTGTTTTCGTTACCATGTGATAAACTTTTTCTGTTTATCAAGCCATTTTGGAATGAGTTTCTGGTCAATATTTTATTTATATTACAATTTTAGGGTTTTTTTCGGTAAAGAATGACCAGCTCAAATATTTCAAAAGAGTCACAGGACAATCTTCCAGCAGGTAGAACAAATTACTTTATGTTTCTTTTTCTTGTTGTATTTCATGTAAATATTAAAAAAATAAAAGATTTGTTAAGTGTTTATTAGTCAGCTCACATAGATGCTGAAATTAATAAATGTATTTAGTTTTATTTATGTGACTGAAAACAAAGCAATTTCTTGAAGATGTCATTAAACTCACTAGAAAAACATAAAAGTTAGTGTCATTACAACTCAATGCTAATTACATGCCCTTAAACTCAATTATATTGACATGGAACTAGGTAATAGTGATAATTCAAAACATGAAAGTTGTTATGACTAGAACATTGGGGATTTGCATTTTTTTAAAATTAGGATCACTTAATTAAAATATATTTAAAATAAATCATGTACTGTTCAATCTTTATTAATAACAGTAAAGGTAAATTTCAATTGACACTGCTTAATTCCTTACAAGTCTAGGCTTTACCTTTGAATCAAAGCTTTCTTGAATTTATCACATAAGGTCAGCTACTGTTTTCATTGATATTAATACATTACTGCTCTTAGTTCAGCTTGTATGCCTTCTATGATAGATTATTGTTACTATCTAGAATTACAGTAAATGGAAGGCACTGTAGACATAGCAACATGTTTATGAGTGATTAGTTGTGATAAAAGGGTCTGTGCTTCAATTGCTAACTCTGGATTTAGTGAGCTGTCTGTTGAAGCTTAAGTATTTTATTGCTCGATCAAGCAACAAGTCCACTCATATGTTAAATATCTTAAAATGCAATATATTTCTTCGATCAAGGAACACCCGAGTGCCCAGTATGTCTTCAAATGTGTAGCCAGCCAGTCTCCCTGCCATGCTCTCATGTTTTCTGCTTCTTATGTGCTAAGGGCATAGCAAGTCACAGTAGACGTTGTGCACTGTGTAGGGAGGCAATCCCGGAGGGATACCTCAACAGTCCAAACATCGTGGAGGACAACACCCCCACACTTGCCATAGAAGGTTTGTTTCGGTGAATTAAACTGTCTGAAGTTTTCAGTTGATAATTTTATTTTGTAGGAAAATATCAATGGTTTTACCAAGGCACAAATGGTTGGTGGCAGTATGAGACTAGGACTGGCAATGAGATTGAAGCAAGCTTTCAAGAAGGGAAAACATCTTTAAAAATAATGATTTCTGGCTTCATCTACATCGTAGATATTGAGAGAATGATCCAATACAGAGAGAACATACCTAGCAGAGTAAGGCACATAAAAAGAGACTTGACAAACATACCAAACAAGAAGGGAATCGCAGGCGTACCGTTCAAGAAACCCCTCGAGGCTGAAGGTTCAGGTCTAAGTATGTCATCTACATCTAGAGAGATCAATTCTCAAACATCAACAGAACACATCGCGGAAACTACAGACCACACCAGTAAAGAAACTAAGGATGTTGATGAACTCCTAAATGGTGACATGTCTAGACTAAAGCTGGATGAGAAAGAAAATGATAAAGACAATGATGACAGAACAATTGATGGAGCCTCGAACATCTTATAAGCTGTCATTTAAAAATTTCACAAATTATTTTTGGTTTCACAAATGTTCCCAAATAATTCTTTCTGTAGGCCTTCATTGGAATACCTTCACCATTTACATTAAATCGTTGAAGTTTTCATGTTAAACATTTCATAAATTTTATTTTTAGTTGTACAAATGTTCCTGAATAATTTTTTTTAGGCCTTCCTTGGACTACCTTCTCCATTTGCATCGAATCGTTGAAGTTGTTGCATTAATCCTTCGGCTCATTAAGATAATAGCAACTTAGCAGAATAATTGCGTCTTTCATCAAAATGACGCAAGCCAAATCAGGGTGTTATTGTATTACAATAATTAAGGGAATAACTGTTTATTAAATTTGAAATTTTGAAAATAATTTTTTGGGCACTTAAGGCTAAATTGATACTGAAACTTTGTTGTTCAAGGAAATACCATATGAGAGGGAAATACTCAGGAGCCCCATAACTCATAAAATATGTATTTATGAAAATTTGTTTTGGAGATCATTCATATCAATTATTTAAGAAAGCAGTCATTTTGTAAGACCACCTGTAACGTCGGTTGTCCGATGAGGAAAATCTTCAACAGGAGCCGGCGTTCAGGTTCTTATTTATTTATAGACACCACGAGTTCAGAGGTACCCACAAACTGTATTAGCGCCCAAGGTACAACGCACAGAGAAATTAAATCAATAACAACTTATCAACACGAAGAGACGGCACAGAGCACGAAACAACAATTTATTAGCACACAGCGAGGCACAAAGCCAAAAAACAATTATATCCCATTTTAAAAGCAAGTCCATCATATCGTCACATAGCATAGAGAATAAAGATAAAATAATAGATATATAATTTAATATCCCAGATAAAAAAAATAACTATTTACAAATTAATGAAAATTAGTAACAACCGTTACACCACCATTGTGAATGATATGCTTAGGTCGAGGCGGTCTGTATGGGAACGAAAGAGGTGCAAGTTTATCATGTACATAATACAGTAGAGCCTCTCTTATGCGGCTTCTCCCTTGCCATATAAAATCGGTCGCATAAGAGGGAGAGTTGCAATTTCTTCAGAAATAGATATAAGAATAACAAAGAGTAACCGGTAGTTTATTTTTTAAAAATAAATTACTAGTCCTATCACGATAAAATGTCATCCTTATTTCTGATCACATTTTGAATTTGAGTTTTGCCAATGCCAATTGATTTTGTTATGTTTTATGCAGTTTTTCTATAACATTAGTAGAGTCGCATGAATAATTTGAATTTACAGTCAATCAAAATTGTAGTATGTAAAATAAGTAAAATACGGTAAAAGTCCTCGAAAGAGGATATTTAGAAAGCAGACGTTTAAGACATACTGACAGTATTGCCTGGCTCGGAACTGTTTCAATTTTTTTTATTGTTTACTGAAGAGCAGACAATTCATAGAAAAGAGAAAATTAACAACACCCACTTCTTTTATTACACATAAATAAAATTTTAAGGGCTTTAATCGCATAATACAAACAATGCCACAAGAAACAAGGTCTTGGTCACATTACAGAGTAAGCGCATAAGAAATTAGTATGAAAGAGATGGGGAACTTTGATCCGCGGATACTTTTTAGGTCGTATAAGCAATAAAGTTACGTAACGGGGTAGTATATGGACGGCCACTAATCGGAGCCATTTGATGTTATATATCTGCGATGTACCTGATGCTATATATCTGCTGCTATAGAAATATATGCCGATTTCAAGTTATTTGCTCTTCTTTTACAGCAATTAAATTTAAAAAAAAATAAATATGAATTAGCCTTGAAAATCAATATAACAAATATATAATGATGCGATCAGACCTTCAAAGACTTTAAAAACAGGATAAGCATTTTCTATCAGAGTCCTAAGGAAAAGGACTAAAAAAAACCTATAAGAGATAATTATATAAAAACTGTGAGCATATTAAAGACAAGCAAGCTATAAATATGTTAGGGCAGGAAATTATGTAGCAGTGTATTATATTAATAAAACAGTAAATATTTTTATGCAGAAATTTAAAATCAGTTGCAGGGGAGAATTTAACTAAAACAATGATGACCTAAGTTGAGGGACCAAGTCGTTGGGGCATTTTTTGGTTGTAATCATGTAGCCCAAATTCTAACAGAAGCACTGTTAGGTAAGGCTGAATCTCTCAAAATAATACTGATGAGTTGAATAACTAATGAGTTAAGCATTTTGCCACTCAAACATGTTTTAATTTCTTTCAATTCAGCTAAGATGATTATAGTTCTGTCCGAAACTCTCTTTTACTTGTCAACAATAGTTTCAAAAATTCACTGTAATGAATCTCCAATTCTGTCCAATCCTAATGCAAATCAGAATGTTATCACTTTTAGGTCATTTCTGATATAGAGATTAAATTATGGGATAAAGAATTGACCAAAATTTAAACCTTTGATGACAGTTTCTCTATTTCCAACTTTGTAATAAGGCCACTGTTGTTTACATCAAGTGAGTGGAAGATCTGAAATATTTGTATAAATGTAAAATTTATGAAGCAGAAGTTGTCAAAAAGATTTATAATGTTGATACTGAATATTAATTTAAATTTATTTCAAAACAGCTGCTTATGTTGTGTTGTAACCATAGGACTGTTTTGCTCTACATCAGAAATGTAAAAATACAACCAAAACCTTGTCAAGATAATCCATAACAGCTTGTGATACAGTTATAAGATCACTCTCCTGAAACAATTCGTGTCACAATTTATGCAAAATCCAGAAGAAACGGATAGCAAAGAAGACTCACGGTCAAAAATATTCGGTAAAACTGCACAACATCGATATCTTCTACCAAATATTGTTCCAACTCAGATCTTAATACAAACAGGAATAATTATATAATGCTACATTATAGTCGCAGTAGAATGTTTGATACCACCTTAGTTGATTATCATACGATGAGATTCCATGGAATGTGACCTGGCTCAAAGAAATAGGTTGATTTTGATCAGATGAGCAGCCGTCAAAAGAGATTTCCTCGTTTCGATGATGGTCCCACCATGTATTAATGGCAATATTGCTGTTAAAAGATACAACTTGGTGGATCCTAAAATCACAGAAAAATAAAGTTACAAATGCAGTAGTGGTGTTAATGATACAACTAATGTGAGATATCTTGAGAATTTATTACAAAAACAAACAAAAGAGACGTCATCTGGTCCCAATAACTTATTGAATGTTTTCACTTGAAAAGCTGTTATGAGATCTCTCCAAAAGTTTCAAGTTTTATTAGGTTTCAAACTCAACTTAATACAAACCTATTGCCACATTTAATTACATTATTTTCTGACATCATAGAAATTGTTGTCTGCACATTACATACAACACAGAAAGAAATAAAGTAAAAGAACCAGTTTTATAAACTGTAAACAATGTTATCCTTGCCATTGAAAGGGAATAAAAAGGCAATCCCCTGGAGTTATATTGACTGCATGGTATGATACATTTGCAAGTCCCAAGTACTTTGTATAGTTGACTCTGTTGAAATTATTTCAATAGTGTAAGAACCTAGAGAAACAAATGATTATAAAATTAATAATATAACAGACTTTTTCACATCAATATCTGAGTATCCCTCATCCGGATGCTCTAACATCACCTGCATTTATGATTATTAAAATATTAATACTAAATTAACATCAGGTTAATGTAAAATTCCTTTCACCCAAAACTGCTCCAACATAATGTAACTTTTACATCAGTGTTTCATCAGGAGTAATAAAAGTCCAAAAAATGTGAATATTTGTAGAGCGCCTCCTATAGAGAGTTCAGTGGTGCTGTTTTTAATTGGCCTAATTTAACAGATAATTTTACCAATAGAGCAGCGAGTGCAAGTTGAATCTTGAACCTTTTGCTTTCAAGTCTGATGCAAGCGGGAGCGAGAAAGTAAGCAGGGAAGGAAACGGGAGCAAGAGAGAAAAATGATTAAAAAACTGGGTAACTCCGCTAGCTTATAATAAATAATAACTCTTCAAAATAATATGAAACATCATTGCACAGCAAATAATAATTTAATGGTTTTTAAATATTACCACAAAATTAAAAAAAAACAAATACAAAACTAACTACCTGCTTACTATATTTTTGAGGATCTATGAGAATAATTTGTTTGCTTCCTCTGAGTGAGCATATGATGTTGTCAGCTGAATCTATGTGAACGACAGAGGCTGTTCCTCCACTGCTCATCCACATTACCTGATTTTATAAAGTTGAGCATCTTAAAGACTATGTTAGATTTGAAAAAATACTAATTATAACATTGAAATGTATAAATCCGACTATTTCGAGCAGAAAAGAAATTAACTTTACATTGGCTAACAGCAGTTCTTCATATATTTTAGGACATTGCAAGGGAAAAGGAAGAAGGACATCAGAACTGAAATTAACATAAACACTTTCATATCAATCATGAACCAAATAAAAAATGTAAATTCATAAAGCGGCGGTCAGCAGTCAACAGTTGATAAAATTAATGTGCACAGGCATGTAATAAAAGTTATAACGCAATTTACACTGTCAGTCCTAAAGATCCAAAATGTTTTTACTCAAGCTTATTATGCAAGAGCTTATCTGACAACATCAAACATTATGCTAGACAATAAGTTCAAAAAAAGACATGGCTCGATCTGAAGCATTGAACAATTTTTTCATATTGCTGAGCATTTAATAATTTACATTACAGCGATTGAGATCATGACTTGATTGAACTTCCTATAGTAATAGTAGAAATAGAAAACCTTCTTTATTTAATATTTGACAAACTGATAAAAACAAAAAAAAACGCCATTTTTGACGGGGCATATAATAAATAGCTACCAACCTCAGTGGTGGAGGTATGCTAGCTACAAGGTAATTGTCAGAGGTGTTATACACTTCTAAGAAGCTGTGAAATGTCATGCTTAAAATTGGCTTCTTTCTGTCTTCAATTTTATCATTTTCAACAGACACAAAAAAATCAGCTAAAGAACTCAACGACATGAAGTAAGAATCCGTCCATAACATGAGTGCTGGTGAATCTTTTGCAGCTTTTGTCATTTTCAATGGCTTAATTTGAAGTACGTAATTACTAAAAAAATATTTTGGATCTGGATATCCATCTATCTCGTCAATGGATTCAAAAGGTCCTGAGAGGCCAAAAGGCTTTAAGTGGCCTGGATGTTGCACAGTCTTTCCCAAAGCAAATGAAAGTACAGGCCAAATTAAAAGGTTGAATACAAAAATCCCAGCGAATTTCAAAAAACCAAACATATCTCATCC
This sequence comes from Erpobdella octoculata, assembly GCA_963978895.1. Lineage (NCBI taxonomy): Eukaryota > Metazoa > Annelida > Clitellata > Hirudinida > Erpobdellidae > Erpobdella > Erpobdella octoculata. The sequence goes on from OZ022246.1 coordinate 12,295,543, forward strand.
TTATCAAACATCAAATGAATAATCATTAATCATCGTAACAAAATGTAACCAAATATAATATAAACAGGCCAACACTCGTCATGTTCATACTTTTGCTTTGCAGAGCGTTCTTTTTAATCTTTTTATGCTGGTCCCATATATTTGTTATATATATAAACGAATAATTCTATAATCTAAACTATAATTATTATATTATCATTATAGAGCGCCTTTGAATTCACGAAAGGCGCTATATACGTTTATTTTGATTGATTTAACATATTTCTGCAACAACACAATAACGTTGTCGGATTTAGATTCTTGTAAAAGGCCAAATCGACTAAAACTATAACCGCAATTCAAACAACTATATTTAGAAAAGCTTGTATTGCATCACATTTTTAAATTATGCAGTAAGCAAAGCGTCTTAATTAATGCAAACTACTTTTGGGTAAACCATCTAGCACTCTAATGACTAATCGAGTACAGTGGGGAAAATGTCTTTGGGCGAACTGCGTGTTTTTATATTTATTTAGAAAGCCGAATTGCTATTATCTATCAGCGTCTATCGCTAATCGTGGGTCAATAATATATTCAACCAGTAGCAGTCGTTTTTGCAAGAACCTACACACGCACGCTGATCCGAGGTGCCCTCCTCTAATTATTAGGAGTATTTACTCCTAATAAAAAATCCTTTGGCTAAGCAACATTTTTATATTTTGTTCATATTTATGGAACCTTCATCCTTCTCTTGCAACACTGAGTTACACAAACTGCTTTCCAGAGGCCTAAAACTCACTTGTATCATCGTTTTTTGGTCAGAGCCTCTTTCAGCTTTCGAAAAAGCACTATACAAATTTGTATGATTGATCATAAAGTTTGTTACTAAAAAAATTTAACAAGTGGAGAAGGTGACATTTGAACCCAGCATGGGGCAAATGTGTTCTAATAGTTTTATCTTCTTTAAATCAACTGCTGGTAAAATCACATTTATTAGTTCTGCTAATAAAATAATGTGGGTTGTAGGAAAAGACCTTTGCAATTCTATTATTTGCTAAAAGCAAAACCTGTAATTTGTATGCCATCCCACCAAAACCAGCAAAAATAGAGAAAACATTTTTGAAGCACGTATTTATCAAAACACTTGAAAACCAAATTAGTAAAAATAAAGAACACTGTCTGCTGATCTTAATGACATCACCATCTGAAATGAGCATAAGCTCTGTTGTTTTCACATAATCTGTGCAACTCTTGTTTCTTCCTTATAGTTTTACCCTAAAATAAAATACTTGAAATTAGCTACTAAGAAATATCCTCAAAAGACAAAATCGAAAAATGATATAAACCTCGAGCCTATTAGCATCCAGCAATTCTGTTGCAAGTTTGTCCCATACCCTGCGATCTTTGTTACCTGTTCTATCAGAACAGACTTCTTTCAACCACCTCATAGCAAAAAATGTCCTGTTAGTTGGCGAAACAGGAACCGGTACCTGTTGACATGACAATTATTCTTACATTTCGCAATTGCATAAAAGAATTTAGCAACTAGTGTGACTTCCAGAAAAAGTCTGGGTAGTACGGAACAAAAGATAAAGTTTCTTTTGTGAATTGAAACAGAAGCAGACAACAACTGACAATCCCCTCATTCTGAACATAATTTCTTATTTCATAAAATAAACATTTAAATACAACTTGAAAAAATTTGAAACTCTTATAAACTTGCTTAGTATGAAAAAAACACTAGAAAAAAGTTAAGCTTCTGCGTCCCGTTATTTTTTTGGAACGATACGATACGATACGATTTCTGAAATTTGCCTCGAATTAAACGATACGATACGAGACGCTTCGACCAATAACGATACGATATCGATACGATACGATACGATTTCGGGATCTCGACTGAAGCGGAAATTTTGCCTAGAGATAACATAGAATGATGAACTATACGCGACAGACAATATTAATAACTACATTAAAGAAATTCATTGAAAAAAAATATATAAATATTAAAAAATTTCAAAATTTATAAAAATTTACCAAATTTAATTTTTTTTTACAACTTGAAATAAGTTTCATTTGTTTAGTTTCGGTACATCTATTTGTCTAAATTTAGACTCTAAATAAAATGCTACCGCCGATAGAAAGTATTTATTTACTTTATTTAGTGACGCGGCATGATAATGATGACAAACACGAGAAAGTGCCTCTATGCAAGAATTAAAAAAGTGAAAAAACCCAGCGTGTTTATTTATAGGCGATGGCGAATGCGGTTAGCATTAATAGCAAGAAAGAAGCTGAGAAAGTTTCGAATTCCAGCTGCAGACGATACGGGCTACGGCACTGTCGTGCACACTACAGGTGGCACACACATACTCACACACAACCAAGAATATCATCGAGATTATAAAGATATATCTTAGATGAGCTACTATTGCGGTCAATTACGGATATCGAAACACTAAAATAATCATTCCAATTCTATGTAACAAATTTGAAAAAATAAGTTTATCAAACAGACTAAACCAAAACATAAACATAGAATGATCATACATTACTCATTATTCTCATTAATAATAATAGTCATCGATGTCAGCGAGTACGATTGCCTTGTAGGGCTTGTAATATCAGTAGTATGCAGAGCTCGACTAGCAGCCTAAGAGGAGCGTGGCTTTTTGCTGCCGGTTCCCAGACTAAAAATAGTAAATAAAGGGGCTATAGGCTGTCTGGAAAACCGAATTTAAAGTGGGGATGATAATAGTTATAAACTTCTGTCAATCGGTAGATTAATTAATAAATGTTGATGAATCAATTGCAAATATTCACAGTTGTGACAATCGTTAATTAAATATGTATGACTTTCGTTATTTATTGGAAAATATTTTAAAAAAATCCCGATATTTTTCGAGATTTTAATCGAGAATGAAATTTTAAGTATCGCCAATTAATATCGATACGAGACTTCTTCCGCAGGCTGTATCGTTTCAATGGTGATACGGGAATCCCGTATCGTTTTGAAATCTCGATTGAATTCGAGATAACGATATCGGGACGCAGATGCTTAAAAAAAGTAATTAAATAGCTGTGCCAAAAAATTCATTAACTGGACAGTTTGGTGGAGCAGCAATAAAAAAGGAAACTTTAAAGTAGTTTCATCATCAGATGAAGAAGCAGCAAGAGAAAGAAGGAAAAACATTGCAAATAGTTGTATTTAAATGTCCAGAGCTCAAGTTGAAGATGTACAAGAAAAGTTATAAATATAATATTAAGTTACAATAAAATACTGTATTTATTAGATAAATATTTAATAATTTTAAAAATAATAATTACATCATATTAGATAAATAATTAAAAATTAAAAAAATAATAATAAATACATCATATTAGATAAATATTTAATAATTATAAAAAAATAATAATTACATCATATTAGATAAATATTTAATAATTATAAAAAATAATAATTACATCATATTAGATAAATATAAAAATAATAATAATTACATCATATTAATAAATATTTAATAATTATACAAATAATAATAATAATAATTACATCATATTGGACTCCTCCTCGTCTGATCTTTTCAATTCTCAAAAGTGGTTTGCAGTTTTCAACAGCTATTTCAAATAACTTTGCTGGGTCAAGCTCTATTGACTCTTTTTCAATCTCCAATTCAGCTTTGGCATACTTTTTTATTTGTATGTGCTTAAGATTTTCAAATGTCTGAGGGAGAAAATTTTGAAAAGATAATTAGTAAACTAAAACAAGTAAATTAAAAACGAATTTTTAAAACCCAATGCTTTTATATGTAATTAAAACACAAATTTTGCAATCAATTTTTTCTTATATTACTCTTTTATTTTATATTAAAATTCCTAGATAAAAAAATATAATAAACACACACACGTACACATATACATACATATATATAAACACACACACACACATATATATATATATATATATATATATATATATATATATATGTGCGAAATTAATTAAAATTAACTAAATTAATTGACTTATTGTAAAACTAATAATTGAATATTGCATTGTCTTCTATTTTGAGCATGTATGCAAAATTTGAAAAAAATCTATCATCAGGAAGTGACTCAAAAATTGATTGCAAGATTTGAAACAGACAGAGAAACAGAGACGAGTTAATAAAAGCATTGGTAATAATCAAAAGATAAAAATGTGGCCATCTTGAATTAAGTTGCCCACCTTGAATACAATCTGCCTAGCCATCTCTTTTTCTCCACCTTTCATGAGAAGTCGAATAAATTTTCTGGAAATTTAAAAAAAAATGTCAACATGGGGAATCGATGACAGTAAACATCAAGCTGTCAGCTGATATTCCATATACTATCAAATCAGTGTCAAGGTTAACTGGGTCTTATAAGGTATGCTGACTCCAAGTCAATAATCATTTATGCAAACATTATTTAAGATTTAACAGTTTTAATGTGTACAAATAACAAATCAAATACAAATAAAAGCCAATGTTTTGAACAGGCTTGCGGAGCCGCCATTTTTTCCACGGCTCGGCTCCGGCTCCAGAAAATTTGACCGCTCCGGCTCGGCTCCCTATAAAGGGGATGTCACACGAGACAAAATTGCGCAAACTTTTCACTAAAACATTTTTAACTGTTTATACTTACACTTTATTAGTTTATCTACTCTACTTATATGACAATTGTTAAATATTAAAACCGACCATTTTGTTTTTAGTCGATTTTAAATGTATACGAAAGGGTAGGTTTTGTTTTTTGGCGCATCAAAAATTTAATTTTAAATGCTTGATAAAATTATTCACAGAGTTAAAATATTTTTACTATAAAGTTAAAATAATATGCAATTTAAAAAATTGTTATTATTTTATAAGAATATAAACACTCATCAAACGAAAGCAAATCTTGGACCGCATCTCGAGTGTGTATTTGGAACATAATTGTATTAATTTTTAATGCAGTTTTAAAAATTTTGAATAAAATAAAAAAAGTCCAAAAATAACAATGTAACCAAAAACAGAGTTTGGCAGGTAAACAAACTAAACCGAAACGAAAACAATTCATTAAAGATTTCTTGTGGTGATGTGCACGCGCTATCATTTGATTGAAGGCTGTTGCTGTTGTGACGTTTGTAAAATATTAAAACATTTCAAATTTGAGGGAGATAAACAATCAAATAATTTTAGAATTTCAAAGCTTTTCATCTTGAAAAAATTCTGCTCATATAAAAAATTTTTGGGAGCCGGAGCCGCCAGATATTTTCGGCTCTGGGTCCTAGCTAGTCAGAAAGCTGCTTAAATTTCACTTGCAAGATTTGTGTACAGAGAAAGCCACACACACACAAACAGAGATTGTAACCTAAATAAAAGTTTGTAAAAAAACCAGTTCAGACGTTCAACTGCGAACAACCCTGATTAGGTAAACAAATAAATAAAAGTACTAACGCGACTAGGTAGTTATACGTAGAAAAAGATGTTTGTTCATTTGCAGCTGCTTTTATGGGACAATACTTCCGAGGATCTTCTTCTTCCAGAGGAGCTGCCAGTTCTTCTTTCCTGAATGTTGGCTCAACATAAGCAGGACCATATCTACTGTGCCTCACTGGAACATACCTACAGAATATTATTTAAGCAAAGAATTTGTTATCTAAAACAATTTCACTCATTTGTTAAGCCAATAAGACAAATAATAAAATAAACTCAAAAAAAAAATCCATTGATGGATTAACATTGTTTCAGTAAAAAACAAGATGAACAGTGATGAAGATATGTTTTAATGTTAAAAATTTATAATTACCTTAACGCAAATAAATATATTAAAAAAGGTTTTAGAACAAATCATCATCGGACAAAAACGGTTTCAAATTCTTATACAACGAAAAACGTTGGGCGCATATACAAAAACATCATTTTGTTTATGCGCCCAACGTTTTTCGTTTTAGAAACCATTATAAATTCTTTTACCAAAATGTGAACAATTTATTCAGAAAACCTGCCAGGCTCATAGGAAAATTATTTTATATATTTTAGTGCACAAAAAACGTTGCTTTTCAAAAAACGTATTTTTTATGATTTAAAATTATTAGTCAAATAATGTTATCTTTAGGAGTTTAGGGTGGAGCTTCCGCTAGTAGTCACTACTAAGTAGTGAGTAGTGGATGGAGCTTGGGTAACCGGATTTTTTAATTTTGTTAATACAACCTCTCTGATAGCATTATCAAAATATAACCACTCGTTTCAGGTGATTTAGCAGTATGATACATAATTAAGCTTACCATAATGAGATGTCCCTTGCCCTTGCACGCAAGACGGCGTTCATGTTTACTTTTTAATTTACTTTTAAAAGTAGACCCATATCCGCTTTGATGAACTTTTTGAACACATTTTATAATTTTAATTCTTATTAAAAAATTTGTATATTGTTTTAAATTTAATATTTTGAATAAATTTTCAAATTAAAATTATAAAATATGTTCAAAAAGTACATCAAAGCGGATATGGGTGCGAAACAGGTATATTTTGGTTTTGTGATGGGGTGTTACGTCACTGACTGCTATTCTCTTTTTATTATATACTTTTTACATATTTTTACTTAACTTGCAATCTACGTTTGCAAATCTAGAAAGTAAAATTTAACCATCTTTTTGACTAGCTAGGAAGCCAAAACTTTTGTGGTGACCGCGACGCATTTATAATTACATCCTGCAACGCATGTGTCATTCGCACCACAAGATGCAATGGACATTTTTATGACCATCGTTGTCGTAACATACAAGTGTCAGCTGACGGCCTATAAATAAGGGTAGCCAACCTAAACACAGGGTTGTTTTTTGATTGCTTTCTCGCTCTCTGTTGCCTCTCGTTTTCGATTAATTTATTGTTCGTTTATCACTTACTCTCCCTTGTGGATCTTGTCTGTTTTGTAAAAATAAAGTCTTACGAAATTATAAAGCTTGCGTTGTTAATTCTCTTCGTAACAAATATATTTCTATTCCTAAACTTTCAGCATAGCTTTGTATTGGAATACATATTACATTATTCAATTGATTTCTAAATCTATATATATAAAAACTTGCAGTGCCCGTAGCGGCTTCGTTCGCATGAAATTAGAGAATTTGAACCTTGCATCCATAGGGGTCGGCTCGGCCCGTCGACAACTTGGCCCAGCCCGTTTCAAAACCGCCCAGCCCGTTTCAAAACCAAAATTCTTGGCCCGGCACGGCCCGTCTAATTTGGGCCCGGCCCGTTTTTACAGGCCTAGAAATTCTATACACTTGATGAAAAACTTCGGCCCGTCCCACCTTGACTTCAGGTTTAGCCCGGCCCGTCTGAAGACCCTAAAATCACTAAAATGTCTATATGCTTAGTGAAAAACCTCGGCCCGTACCACCTTGATTTAAGGTTTAGCCTGGCCCGTAAAAAGACCCTAAAATAACGGCTTGGCCCGACCGGTGATAAACTGGACTCAGCTACTTATAACCGGCACAAAACCTCAAAATACTAAGTTTTACATCTGTAATGCTTGCAGTTGTTGAGCAGCAGTTTTTTTTAAAATCAAATAACCCTTATTTTGACCCCACATTTGAAGTCATGGAAACCAAAGTTTTAAAAAATGGTGAAACACGTATATCTTTTTTTTTTAGTAGATACTAAGTATTAATTTTTACATCTGTAGCAATTACAGTTGTTGAGTAGCAGTTATTTTAAAAACCAAATAACCCTATTTTCCACCCCACATTTGAAGTCCTGGAAACCAAATTTTCAAAAATGGTGAAACACGTATATCATTATTTTTAAAATAGAAACTAAATACTAATTTTTACATCTGTGGTATTTACAGTTTTTGAGTAGCAGTTACTTTAAAAAACAAATAACCCTATTTTCCACCCCACATTTGAAGTCCTGGAAACCAAATTTTCAAAAAATGCTAAAACACGTATTTAATTATTTTTGGAGTAAAAACTAAATACTAATTTTTACTCCTGTAGTATTCACAGTTTTTGAGTAGCAGCTACTTTAAAAACCAAATAACCCAATTTTCCAACCCACATTTGACGTCCGGAAAACCGAATTTTCAAAAAATGGTGAAACACGTATCTTTTTATTTTTCAAGAAGAATCCATATACCAAATTTCAAAATCTCCTCATTTTTGGTTTTCGAGATATACATTGTTTTAGAACAAAGTTTGTATTCCAGTTTCTTCCCTTCAGGAGCAAAATTTTCAAAAATTCTTTCTTAGTGTATTCTTACGCAATAAAAGTAATAAAAATTCCAAATTTCACTTTCCTAGGATGAGGCGCTTGAGCTCGGCGTTGATTATCAGTCAGTGAGACAGTCAGTCAGTCAGTCAGTCAGTCAGTCAGTCAGTCAGTCAGTCAGTCAGTCAGTCAGTCAGTCAGTCAGTCAGTCAGTCAGTCAGTCAGTCAGTCAGTCAGTCAGTCAGTCAGTCAGTCAGTCAGTCAGTCAGTCAGTCAGTCAGTCAGTCAGTCAGTCAGTCAGTCAGTCAGTCAGTCAGTCAGTCAGTCAGTCAGTCAGTCAGTCAGTCAGTCAGTCAGTCAGTCAGTCAGTCAGTCAGTCAGTCAGTCAGTCAGTCAGTCAGTCAGTCAGTCAGTCAGTCAGTCAGTCAGTCAGTCAGTCAGTCAGTCAGTCAGTCAGTCAGTCAGTCAGTCAGTCAGTCAGTCAGTCAGTCAGTCAGTCAGTCAGTCAGTCAGTCAGTCAGTCAGTCAGTCAGTCAGTCAGTCAGTCAGTCAGTCAGTCAGTCAGTCAGTCAGTCAGTCAGTCAGTCAGTCAGTCAGTCAGTCAGTCAGTCAGTCAGTCAGTCAGTCAGTCAGTCAGTCAGTCAGTCAGTCAGTCAGTCAGTCAGTCAGTCAGTCAGTCAGTCAGTCAGTCAGTCAGTCAGTCAGTCAGTCAGTCAGTCAGTCAGTCAGTCAGTCAGTCAGTCAGTCAGTCAGTCAGTCAGTCAGTCAGTCAGTCAGTCAGTCAGTCAGTCAGTCAGTCAGTCAGTCAGTCAGTCAGTCAGTCAGTCAGTCAGTCAGTCAGTCAGTCAGTCAGTCAGTCAGTCAGTCAGTCAGTCAGTCAGTCAGTCAGTCAGTCAGTCAGTCAGTCAGTCAGTCAGTCAGTCAGTCAGTCAGTCAGTCAGTCAGTCAGTCAGTCAGTCAGTCAGTCAGTCAGTCAGTCAGTCAGTCAGTCAGTCAGTCAGTCAGTCAGTCAGTCAGTCAGTCAGGACCTGTTCTTTTATATATATAGATGAATGTTTGTATGTATGTATGTATGTATGTATGTATGTATGTATGTATGTATGTATGTATGTATGTATATATTTATATACGTATGTATTTTTGTATGTATGTATGTATGTATGTATGTATGTATGTATGTATGTATGTATGTATGTATGTATGTATGTATGTATGTATGTATGTATGTATGTATGGGATACTAGCCAATTCGTCGCAAAGCCGTTTCGTCGCAGGGTACATTTTCATCGCGACATTGCGACGAAAATTCCCAGCTTGCGACGAAACGGCCGACCTTTGCGACGAAAAGTCTAACCATTTCGGCGGGCAGTATTCCGCAGCATGGCGAAACAGATGGCCACCCTATTGATAAAGACCACTAGACCGCCGAATGCAATGGGAATTCCGCAATCTGCACAAGCCATGTCAGCACAAAAGGTTGCTGCACGCTTCCTACCGTTTTTTTTTATTATAGTTTATAGTCTTTTACACCAACTTCCTACCGTTTTTTTTTTTTTTTTTTTTTTATGATAGTTTATAGTCCTTTACACCAGGTGTTTTAAGACTCTAATGGCTGTATGTAGGAAGCACTTAAGTACTTCCTGTCGTGGATCAGAATTTGATCCTTTTAACTTTTCCCTCCTCCTTTCTCCAGGCTTGGGACTGGCTCGCAATTAGCGAGGCGGAGTTGAACTTCCTACCGTGGCAACTGGGTTGTATTTATGCCATGTTGCAATACCAGACAAAGGTGTCGGATTAAATGGAAGTCGTTTCGTTATATTTGCCAAGAGAATTTAATTTTTATCGCTACGCGACCCTATAATTCTAAAACGATATAAGTTGCTAATTAGCCTCAAATTTCTAGAGTACAGTCATAATTTAAATTAAATTGAGAATATTAAAAAGAAAACGAAATACACAGCCCATTTAATAAAAACGTTGTAATTCAAATAACACAAAATCATAATAATAATCATTTATTGTTCAATTTTAACAAGTTTGTTAGCTGACTGAACAAGATTGCAGCTGAATTAAATCAAATTTAAAAAAAAATTAAGATAGAGTTTGTTGAGTTCTTCAAACTCTTTGGTAACTCTTCTTTGAGCCTTTTGAACCTGATTCAAGCTCACATATTGCTCGTTTAGAGCTATGGTTCGTGCCTCCTTTTCTAAAACTTCATTGACTCATATTTTTACGAATAAAAGTGTGTATTGATAGAAGCTGATAGAAGGTTGTTGAACCACTTTTAAATAAATAAATAAAATTACTAAATATTTTCAAATTTTTCCATACTATGCACTTAAAGTATACCTCAAAAGTAGCATCCATATAAAAATTCTTGGAATTTTTCCAGATTTCGAGCTGTTTATCGGTTGCTAAAACTAAATGGCGTTCGCCTTTAATACGTATGTCTTTTATAAGGAAATTCTGTGGCAGATGATGTATCAAAATTTTTGATTCTAGACTCGCCGGCTGGGATGGTCTGTCTTGTTGCCTGTGCTTGTTAACCAGTCTAGAAACAAATTTGCCGAGTTAAAGCAAATAAACAAACTAAGCATAAAATGGTTTGACTCTTAAGTACCTTTTCAGTGAGGTGTAGTTTGGAAGAACGGATGCATCGGCATTATGTTCCAACAAGGATTCCATAATTATTTGTTTGGATCCTATGTGTGGTTGAGCTTTGCCTTTTTTGATAATAGCCGATCTGATGTTTTTCTGTTCTGGGGTAGATAGGCTTGGTAGGCAGGTATGGAACTGTGAGCACTTGTAGTTGGAGCCAGTTTGAATAACTCTTCCTCTGCTCGCTGATAAAATAATAATATTAATTAACATGTTCAAGGACTTATGCTGAGTTAATCATTGACTTATTTTCACTGTTTTTCGAAGATTTCGATCGATTGACACACGTCTAAAATACTTTGTCATTTTTTTCATCGTCCTTTCAAAAGTCAGTGCAAATCCACGTGAGTCATACAACAATTTAAATTATGACTGTACTCTAGAAATTTGAGGCTAATTAGCAACTTATATAGTTTTAGAATTATAGGGCCGCGTAGCGATAAAAATCAAATTCCTCTGGCGAATATAACAAAACAACTTCCATTTAATCCGACACCTTTGTCTGGTATCGCAACATGGCATAAAAAACGGTAGGAAGCGGGCAGCAACCTGTTGTGCTGACATGGCTCGTGCAGATTGCGGAATTCCCATTGCATTCGGCGGTCTAGTGGTCTCTGTCAATAGGGTGGCCATCTATTTTGCCATGCAGCGGAATACTGCCCGCCGGAATTGTTAGACTTTTCGTCGCAAAGGTCGGCCGTTTCGACGCAAGCTGGGAATTTTCGTCGGAATGTCGCGACGAAAATGTACCCTGCAACGAAACGGCTTTGCGACGAATTGGCTTGCACCCGTATGTATGTATGTATGTATGTATGTATGTATGTATGTATGTATGTATGTATGTATGTATGTATGTATGTATGTATGTATGTATGTAATACATACATACTATGTATGTATGTATGTATGTATGTATGTATGTATGTATGTATGTATGTATGTATGTATGTATGTATGTATGTATATATGTATGTTATTTATGCATTGCTACACCATTCATCCGATCGTAATGAAATTTTCAAACAACCTTGAGAGTCAAGGGGAATCAAATATTGAGAAAAAAATTGAAATCCGTCACAAAATAAGCGGATTTCAATGTATGTATATATATATATATTATAATATATATATATATATATATATATATATATATTTATATATATATATATATATATATATATATATATATATATATATATATATATATATATATATATATATATATAATAATATATATCTATATATATAAAAATGAATGTTTGTATGTATGTATGTATGTATGTATGTATGTCCTTTAAGCATTGCTACACCATTCATCCGATCGTAATGAACTTTTCACACAACCTTGAGAGTCAAGGGGAATCAAATAAATATAGTAAACAAGTAAATTAAAAACGAATTTTTAAAACCCAATGCTTTTTATATGTAATTAAAACACAAATTTTGCAATCAATTTTTTCTTATATTACTCTTTTATTTTATATTAAAGTCGAAATATCTTAATTATATCGAAATATCGAAATTAATTAAAATTAACTAAATTAATTGACTTATTGTAAAACTAATAATTGAATATTGCATTGTCTTCTATTTTGAGCATGTATGCAAAATTTGAAAAAAATCTATCATCAGGAAGTGACTCAAAAATTGATTGCAAGATTTGAAACAGACAGAGAAACAGAGACGACGAGTTAATAAAAGCATTGGTAAAAAAATTGAAATCCGTCACAAAATGAGCGGAGCGGGTGAGTGAGCGGGGGTTTTTAGAGTTTTCTTATCGTTTTTCTCTAGTTCCCGTTTAATTCCCCGTTTTCTCTCCCGTTCCCGGTCGCTTTCCCGCTTCCGCTTGCTCTCCCACTCCCGGTCGCTTTCCCGATTCCGGTCGCTTTCCCGCCCCATCTATCTCTGAATAATTTGTAATAACGCGCAATCAGTCACATTATGCAAGACTAGGAAGCAAGTCATGGACTTTTTAATATTAATAAGCAAGGATATCTTGATATAACAAGCATAGTAGTTATATCATATTTCTAAAAATTTTGATGTAACTATGACGTAATTGGCTGAACTGTCTAGGCCTACTACAGTAGGTTGTGGATCCAGTTGTTATATCAAGAAGTCCATTAGCAAGTAATGTCTGTTACGCAATTGTAAACAGTGCTTCGAAAACTTATGCAATGATCATGTAAAGGCACTTTTGGCCCGGAAGGTTTTTTGGCCCCCTGAGCCGGGGTATCGGAGAAGGAGTCCACCTTCTTAACTTTTTCTCCTTCTTAACTTTCCAGGCCAAAAGCTCCTATGTACGACCATCGAAGGTAATTGCGTAATAAAATTCAAATATTGTTTACGTAACAACGTTTGAAAGCTTTTAGCAAATCTATTTCACGTTTTATGGGTTAAAATAAGTTATGAAAGAGTGGAAAAGAAAAAAATTAGCGGGAACGGAAACTGGAGAGCAAGCGGGAACTGAAACGTGAGAGCAAGCGGGAACGGAAATGGGAGAGCAAGCGGGGAAGGAAACGGGAGCAAGAGAGAAAAATGATAAAAAACCTCTGAAAACCCCGAGCAACGCCGGGTAACCCCGCTAGTATATATATATATATATATATATATATATATATATATATATATATATATATATATATATATATATATATATATATATATATAAATATATATATATATATATATATATATATATATATATATATATATATATATATATATATATATATATATATATATATATATATATATATATATATATATATATATATATATATATATATATATATATATATATAATCAAATATAGAGAAAACAAATTTGAAATCCGTCACAAAATACTCACCCCCGAATATATATATATATATATATATATATATATATATATATATATATATATATATATATATATATATATATATATAGCTCCCGCTTGCTCACCCGCTCCGCTCCGATCATTTTGTGACGGATTTCAATTTTTTTCTCTATATTTGATTATACATATATACATATATACATACATACATACAACTCGGTACTTGCTCTCGCTATTAGCTTGTTGTTTCGCGTCTAAAACTTTGAGGTTTTGTCGATTTTGTGTTTAAACATTGATTAACTAATAGTCTAAACAAGATATGTCGAAAGCTATAACTCTCGAAAGTCTAGAAGTAGTTCTCAGCCGTATCGTCGACAGAATGAGCGACAATATGACGCGCTTACTGGAGACCATGAATAAAAACTATGAGGCTCTTCTTGATAGAATAGCCAAAACAACAACTGACTCGTTAAAAGAAATGTCGACCAAACTCGAGGACATTTCTATAAGATTGGGTGCTTTGGAGTCTGGGACTGAGTCTTCTAATTTAGCGACTAACGAGCGAAATCTATTAGGCAATCCAACTAGTATTGCCGAAGTACTGACTACCACTCTCTGGAGGTTGGAACAAGAAAAAGATGACAAAATGCGAAGAGCAAATAACATTGTCATTTCTGGTTTGAAATATGATGAGAAAAAGTCAGATGCAGATTGTGTGGTAGACCTCTGTAAAAACAACCTTGCTGTGGTGCCAAGGATTGTCACGACAAGGCGGTTAGGAAAAGACCTTAGAAATCCCAAAGCAAAAATATGTGTTACTCTAGAAAACCCTGCGGCAGCTGAAGAACTGCTGATGTCGTCTCGGATCTTGCGTTCGTCCAAGAATGAGGATGTACAAAAAATCTTCATGAACAGAGACCTGACAAAACAACAGGCTGAACTCAACTACAAAAAGAAATGCGAACGAAGAAAAGTTACTGATGGTCATCCTCCTGCCCCGGCTGGGTTAAGTGGCGAGGGTCAACTTTTTCGGAAGTAACGGTAGCACCCTAGCTTTCACAAACCTCAGAAGTATATCTAACAAGATTGAAGATTTTCGTTTTTTTCTAGAAGACTGCAGACCAGATATGTTTTGTATTACTGAAACTTGGCTGTTAGAAGAGATTCCAAGTAGTTTATTTCTGACTAAAGATTATGATTCAGTTCGATACGATAGAAAAACTCGTGGAGGGGGTGTAGCGATGGTAGTAAAAACAAGTATTCTTCACAGAACCGTGTTAGTACCTGATAACTTCCGGCATATTGAACTTGTTTGTGTAGATATTGAATTAAACCATAAATCATACAGAATTGTCACATACTATCGTCCTGGAGGTTTTGGTGCTGAGGCTGAGATCTATATGGTGGACAGTATTAATTGTTTTAAAGCGTTATATTCTCCGATACGTACAATGTGCCTAGTTGGAGACTTTAATTTGCCGGAGATGGATTGGACCTGTTACTCATATCAACAACAGAGTCTACGGAGTGTTCATGGAATTTGTAAATGAATTTGGACTTCAACAGTTTATTCAAGAGCCGACTCGAGGAAACAACATTCTAGATTTGGTGCTCTCTGGAGACTCAATGTTGATCTCAAATGTGGAGTTCAGATGCCAGATCGCTACCAGTGACCACAATGTAATGATTCTCCATTTAAATTTACAGATCCAAGAGACAAAAGCGATGTTCGAAACTCATATATGTTTGATAAAGCAAACTTTGCAGCAATAAACAACTTTCTGAAACTTGTGAAATGGGACGACATCTTCCAATATTGTTTCGACGTAGAAAACTGCTGGAATGCCCTTCTGCAGTGTATGAGTTATGTGACACAAACCTTCGTTCCAGTTCGTACTGTATTGAGCTCACGAGGACGACCAAGGAAAATCTCCAATAGAATAAAACGTCTATATAAATCCAAATTATTCTTCTGGAAAATCTGGAAGCATACTAAAGAAAATAAAGATAAAATCAAATACATGGAGTTTTCAAAATTATATACTAAAGCAGTAAAAAGAGAACAATATGACATTGAGAAGAGTCTTGTTTTATCTGGTAACGTTGGTGCTTTCTACAAATATATTCACAACAAACTCTCCTTGAATTCTAAAATTACTGGGATAGAAACAAGTGATGGCACGATTGTTACAGATCCGGCTAAAATGTCAAATGTCTTCAACGACTATTTTGCAACCGTTTTTACAAAAGACGATGGAAGTAATCCACCTCTGGTGCAGAGGTCTTCCAATTTCCTGGAAGAAGTTACGTTCACTCCTGATGTTGTTTTTTCAATCCTCAGAAGTCTTCGAATGACAAAATCTTGTGGCCCAGATGGTATTCCGAATATATTGCTTAAACGCTGCGCCCAAAACTTGACTATTCCACTCTGTCATATTTTTGAAATGTCTCTCAAAACACGAAGATTGCCTGAAATATGGAGAACTGCATACATCACACCAATTCACAAAAAAGGACCTACAAGTGTTGTCTCAAACTACAGACCAATCTCTCTCACGTGTACATGCTGCCGCGTTATGGAAAAGATTGTTAGCAAAAGCATCTTGGCCCACCTCTCTACTCATGGTCTTATTTCTCCACATCAGCACGGTTTCCTGAGACAGAGATCAACTTGTACGAACCTTCTGGAGTGTGTACATGACTGGATTATGGGGTTACTGGAAGGTAGTCGAGTGGACATTGTTTATTTTGATTTTCAAAAGGCTTTCGACTCGGTCTCCCACCCAAAGTTGAAGACTAAACTCATTAGCTACGGAATATCAGGTGATTTGTTGGCATGGATCTTGGATTTTTTGAGCGCTCGAAAACAGCTTGTTCGAATTGGTAAGTGCTTATCTGCTCCGAGAGATGTTACCAGTGGTGTCCCTCAAGGAAGTGTCCTGGGCCCCATACTCTTTCTAATTTTTATTAACGATATTACGGATGGTGATGCTTTTGGACCGGTCTCTGTCAAGATGTTTGCAGACGACATAAAAATTTACTCAGCAACTCAGCCCTCATCTTCTTCGGCTCCAGAAATACAGAGAGCAATTGATGAACTAGTTCTCTGGAGTGAAACATGGCAACTGAATCTGGCACTATCAAAGTGTTTTGTATGTCCCATTCACAGGCGAAGAAACGACAAAGGCTTCGAAATACCTAGATATCGAATTGGGACATACGAGCTTAAACCGACCGAGCAAGCAAGGGATCTGGGTGTACTAATTGATAAAAACCTTGATTTCAAAAAACACATTGAAAACATTATCCACTCTGCGTCGGTGAAACTTAGATTAATAAAACTATGCCTCCTGTCTAAAGATCCGTATCTGATGAAAAAAGCATTCACTACATACGTGCGACCATTGCTCGAATACTGCTCTCCAGTTTGGAGCCCTCGGCACAAGTACCTAATCGACGGCCTGGAGAAGGTTCAGAAAAGATTCACCCGTATGGTTCCAAATATCAGCCATCTACCATACTCGACCCGTCTCAGCTTTTTGGGATTGAAAAATCTAGAAGAGCGCAGACTTATCGCAGACCTTTGTTTCTGCTACAGATCTTTAAATGGAATGGTGGATTATAGCCTGGTTGGACAATTTAAACGAGCAAATTATGAAAAAACAAGGGGCCATAGCTACAAACTGATGCCAGGTCAATATAGAACTGACGATGCCAGGTTTTTCATAACTGGACGTGTGGTCTCAGCATGGAATTCTTTGCCTCAGGATGTTGTTGGATCATCAAACTACAGTCGGTTCAGAAGCTTGATAAATCAGATGGATTTATCTAAGTTTTTAAGACTTTGAATTTTTCATGAAGCATTAGCAGATCTGGATGTCAAATGAACAGATTTTTGGAGGTATTTAGAGGGATTTTGAAGATTGCAGTGGAAGTTTCAACTTCACGGCATTATGTATAAGCGTTAAGAACAACAATTTGTCAGGTTTAACCGTTCCATAAATGCAAAATTTAAATATTTACAAGATTTAATATTTTATTCAATATGTTATACGCGAGCATACCTTGCTATTGTATGTTTCTAACATTTTAACAATTTACGATTTGCAACTGAGTATGTGTACATATTTCGTTTATTGGCTTTTTCTGTTTCGTTTGTACTGTCCGAACGGTATTAGAGGCCGATAGGCCCTTCTGTTTGAGAATAAATAAATAAAAATAAAATAAATAAATAAATAAATACATACATACATACATACATACATACATACATACATACATACATACATACATACATACATACATACATACATACATACATACATACATACATACATACATACATACATACATACATACATACATACATACATACATACATACATACATACATACATACATACATACATACATACATACATACATACATACATACATACAATTACATTTTAAAGAAAATCTTACATGCAACACCAATTTATTTGAACGGGAAAGCGAGCGGGTAAGGAAACGGGAGCCAGAGAGAAAAACGATAAAAAACCTTTAAATTCCTCGGGCAACGCCGGGTAACCCAGCTAGTACACAAATAAATCAGAAGCTTATTAAATGGAAATTTAATTAAAATTAATTCAATATCTTTTATTTACATGAAAGATAAATGCAGTTAATCATTGTAAAGCTTTCTGATAAGCTATGTTTGTTTCGCGGTGCATAAATGTACAACGATGATGGTTTTCCGACTTGCAACATATAATAGTCCATGCGCGAAATATGGAAACTCCAAGTTAATTCCGCAAACTTCGAAAGACTGGCCTTGTGATTTATTTATGGTCATCGCAAATGACAGATGCACAGGAAATTGTAGCCTTTTAAAATTGAAGGTCAAAACAGTTGGAGTCATCGGCATACGTGGGATCAAAACATCCTCTCCTTTGTATTTATTATCATTGCCTCAATCACATTATTCATTAGCTTTTCTACAGGCAGTCTCGTTCTATTGCACAGTCGAGGTTGATTATTGTTATGCAACATTATGATAACTGAACCCATTTTTAATAGCAAATTGTGATGTGGTAGTCCAGGCAATTCTAGCGAATTGAAAAATTCTGTAAGATAGTTGACTACGTCATCGTTATTGATAGCTGTGTCAATTGATTTGATGGAAACACTGTCCCGGAATAAAATTTTGAATGATCGCATTGACATCATCGACATCTTTGTTTTTTGCTGCCAGTATTGTTCATGTGTTGAGCCAATAATGGTTTATGTCCTACGTCCTGAAAAACACTGAATAAACTCCTCTTTCCAGTCCGCTACGTTATATAAATTGGTGGGTAATGCAATTAATCCAGTCGAGGTGTCAACTTCGACTTTCCCATTACCAATATCTAACAATTGCTCCGAAAACATATCTGAACTTTGATGATGTTGCAAAAACACTCGCATGTCTTAACATGCCACCATAAATTTGATGACTTTAAACACGTGTTTATTTCTTACCTTGAAAGTGGGCATGACATTTTCATCATATGGAAACAATTGTTGTATGTTTGTATGTTGGCCAAGAAATGTGTAGAATCACTTCCAGCACCCATAACTTATGAGCGCAATGGATCTATTGGTGGGACCAATTGTTACAATTTTACTTTTTCAGCAGCACAACAAAATCCAGTCGATTTACCACTGTATTTCAACCCTATTCTTTTCTCGTCCATTTTCATTCACGCTCGAACTGTTAACATTTTCTGTCGCTCGCTGGTTATCCGTGCAGTTGGTATAGGGCATAGCAGGTCGCTGCTATTGCCCCGACGGTTTACCGTGGAAATAATCGGTAAAATTGCTACTGAGCCGGCGGCATTACCGCCGGTGAAATAATTGGTAAAATTGCAACTGAGCCGGCAGTCTCGCCGGTGAAATAATCGGTAAAATTGCTACTGAGCCGGCAGTACCGCCGGTGAAATAATCGGTAAAATTGCGAATGTGCCGGCAGTACCGCCGTTGCAATATCGGTAAAATTGCTACTGTGCCGGCAGTACCGCGTGCCGCCGTGGCAATAATCGGTAAAATTGCTACTGTGCCGGCATCGATGAAATGTATGTTGGCGGTCATTTTTGTAATAATTTTTTTCTGATTATTTTGCAGGACCACGGCGGTTTTTTTTATAATTATTTTCTAATGAATATTTTTCAGGACAACCAAAATCAGCGACTAGGACAAGAATAACTTATGAGCAGTGTTGTTCGGTAACGAAGTAAAAGTAACGCGTTACTTTACTTAAGTACATCAGACGTACTTTTTGCCTGTAACGGAGTACAGATTATTTTCAGTACTTTTTACTTGTAACGAAGTAATATTTTCGGACTTACTTTTACTTCGTTACTTTTCCAGGACAATCCGTTACAAAGTACCTACTGTAAAAAATTAATAAAACGACATAAAGTCTAAATCGATGTTGTATTAATTATCTATGATTATTAACGGATGCATTTTCGAACCCCATTTTACTTTTATGTTAGTAGTTAGTGGAGCTAAGATTTTCGCGGTCATACTTGTTTTGGTGTACAATAGATTGTTCGAGATTACCTACTATGGAATCTTCCAAAGGAGCGAACGTGAGCAGTGGTGGCGATGATAGGCGCGTAACAACAATGAACTTAATAAAGAACACCCATGGCCATATTTAGTTAAAATGTTCAGATTTCAATCGATGGAAGCTAAAACGTTCAGATTCACATGCTTGCTGGGCAAACCTAAAGTAAAGTAAATATGTGTTTAGCATTCCACAATTCTCCGTCAAACTTGAAAAAACACGTGATACGCGTGCATCCAGCGCATGTATCGAAATTCGAAAAATTGACAAAAAGGCACGTAAAAATAGCATTTTTTCATTAGTTTGCGTGTTACCAATTAGTTTATCAGTTTTATCAACGCAGTAGCGTTTGAAAGACGATTGAATTATGATAAAATAGAGTTAGATGATTGACGAATGACAATTACAAAAAGCGGCTTCAGTACTTTTACTTTTTACTTTAAAAGTAACTTTAAAGTGCTGTTACTTTTTACTTTTACTTAAGTACATTTTTCAGCAAATACTTTTACTTTTACTTAAGTAACTTTTTGAGGCGTTACTTGTACTTTTACTTAAGTACTGAAACACAGTACTTTTTCCAACACTGTTTATGAGAACAGGCTTCTCAAATAGAGAAGAAATGGAAAGATGTTAAGAAGTTAGAGATAGTGTGGTAAGCAAAAAATAAAGGTGAACCAACTACGCCACTTGCTAGGAAAACAGAAGCTTTAGTGAGCTTGCGTCGACGCTTCTAGAATGGTATAAGTTTTTTTGCGTCATTAACTAGCGCCTGCAAATATCTGTTTTCCCGTTACGCTTTCGGGCTTGAAAAAACGGCTTTGGTGATTTCGTCGCTGTCATCGTGACGTAACTGTACATCGACCAGTCATTATGGTCTGCTCGTGCTAGAGGTTTAGACAAATTTTTTTCATTATAGTGTAAATAAATTTAACTTAATTAATTTAACAAGAATAAAAAAACCACAACTAATTGCATGAGTACACTTTTTATTACTAGTCTGGCACAAAACCAGTTGATATGAAACAAGTAAAGGAAAAAAACGAGTTTTCCGAAAGAAACTTTTATTTCAAGTAAACCTGATTTGCAAATCCAAAAGACAAACAGAAAAGTTTGTAACAACAATAATAATAATAATAATAAAATAATAATAAAAACATTTTGTATCTGCCACGACAGTGGGTGCAAAAAAAGCCCGGCTAGTTGGTTTTATTTATTTTCTGGCAAAAAAATGCACCCACTGCAGGCAGCAGTCACACATAATCGTGTCCCCTATGTTTGCATCTCTTCGACACGTTCTTCTACAGGTGTTGTTTGGATGCTCATTTTTATTGTAAAAATTGAATACATTAACAATTAGTTTTCTGTTGTTTACTTGTAACACAATTTCAAAGTTATTTTAACTTACTCAATTCTAAAACTGTAGTCCACGCATCCATAGCAAACAGGCCTTTGAACAATGGAAGATGTTCAGACACTTCCGGCTCTGTTATGGCTGTGGAGACATCTATAAACGGACTCACTCTTTCAACGAGGCATCCTTCTTTCACCACCCTTCCTGCCTCCTCTTCACCGTGAATCCACGAAAGAAACACTAATTAAGAAAAAAAAGTTAAAAACCAAAAATTATTTTTTTACTCAAATTTTGAAACTTACATTTTTTTTCTTTTTCCAGCATAGCTGAAAATTTTCGTGGCAGCTTCTTATAATGGTCCAAGCGGCGGGTTTTTCTGGGCCTTCCGGGACCATGAGCAACTTTTGGAAGCTCGAGTCCTGACAATTCTATCGATGGCTGGTTCGGTTGCACAGTGTCAGCTTTATCTAACCGCCGCCGCTTGTTCACCGGCTGATCCACTGCTCAAAAAGCAAAATTATTTTAATAGCTTATAACAAAAAGTTACCTTATAACATGTAATATTTACCTAGGTTGACTTGAACACCATTACTTGAGGCCAAATTTGCAGGCGGGAACGCGACCGGGAGCGAGAGAGCAAGCAGGCGACCGGAAGTGGGAAAGCGACCGGAAGCGGGAAAGCGACCGGGAACGGTAGAGCAAGCAGGAAAGAGAAAGCGACCGGAAGCGGGAAATTTACCGGACACGTGAGAGCAATCAGGAACGAGAAAGCAACCGGAAGTGGGAAATCAATTTTTAAGGGGCGCCAAAAAATTAAGCAGGCATTTTAAAAATTTGCAAGCAGGAACGAGAAAGCAACAGGAAGCGGGAAATCGACCAGGAAAGCAGGGGTGGACATGTGTCCCCGGGCGCTTTTTTAATGGGCGCCAAAAAATTAAGGAGGCATTTTAAAAATTTGCAATCGGAAAGTGACCGGGAAAGGGAGAGCAAGCAGGAACGAGAAAGCAACCGGAAGCGGGAAAGCGACCGGGGGCGGGAGAGCAAGCGAGGTAGGAAACGGGAGCGAGAAAAACGATAGGAAACCTTTAAAACACCGGGTACCCCGCTAGTATAAAACTTAACTTAACTACACTTTCTTCAGCTGCAATACACAACAGACAATCAAAATTTATCACAAATGTTGAACACGCCTGGCGCTGAATGCAAGAAAGGAGTGTAATTTCTGCCAATTAGGAACCGATAGCAGATCATTAACAATATGCACTGATGTTGATCTTGGACCTATTCTTACAGCCTTACACTGCACGCGACTTACAGTTTATATAAACAATTTTAATTTGCGTAATATGAATAATGAATACTATTCTACTGCTAGAAAATATTTTAAATCCACAAATGCAATTGCAATTTAAAATTAATCGTAACAACGGCGGGAAATTATCGATTACTATATTATTATCTATGCTAGAAAATATTTTAATTACTTATTTATTTAAAATTAGAAATAGAAAATGTAAAAAAAAACAGATTTTGATACAATTATTGATAAGTTCGCGGCGGGAAATCAAGTGAGGAAGGAAACGGGAGCGAGAGAAATAAAGAAAAACCACGGTAGTAATAGAAAATAATTTAATTTTAATAAATCAATTTACCTTGTTTTCTTGCATGAAAGAAATCACTGATTACAGAACGCGAGAACGAAACGCACAGAAAGAGACGAGAGAGTTATGGCGGATTTTCTCAGCTCGCTGATTTTATATACTGTGCGTCACATAGGCTGCAATCTTCCCGCCATTCTCCGGAGGCCTAAGCCCCCGAAATTTTGTTAATTATATATATTTGATTAAAAATAGATTATTTTATTAATTATTTAATAATTTATTTGCTGCTATTGCACCGGCGGTGACCGATTATTTCCCCGGTGAAATAATCGGTAAAATTGCTACTGCGCCGGCATTGCCGTGGTAATAGTTATAACGTATTTTCATGCCTATTAGTTCAATATTTGGCCAGCTAAAACTAGAAGGTGTGGCCACGCGTACTGTCCTACGTTAGCTAACGATCGTACACAAAAACTTTTTAAGTTTACGTCTACCATATTTTATTGTTACACTACAACATTGTTATTGGGTCACTTTCTTGTCTGTTTGTTTGTTTATTTGTTTGTCTGTCCGCGAATATAGAATTAAAATATTGCCTAGATCGTTTCCATAGATGTCTATTTCTTACCAGCTTATATATGTCACTAGGTGTCGAATCCAATATGATGTTTTTTTAAACATTTTCTTCCCCGATAGATCATTAATTTCACTAGCTGAAGGGGAGATGTTATTCGTGATAAGTAAAATGGAAAAATGAGTGTATCGACAACTCTGATTCGAGCTTTATCTCAGATGCTTCACTATTGAAGTCTAAGTGATTTTTCACGAATTTAACTAAAATAATAAATTTTAGTTCGAATTATTTATATAATAAATAATAAGTTTTTTCAGCTTTTTCACGCTTTTAAATCGACTTATTATTTGAAATATGTGAAATCATGCCAAAATTTTGTAAAGCTGAAACATCAGAATTTTGGTTTTCAAACAATTTTTCAATCAATTCTTTTAAGTTGGCGTATCTGAAGAAATAAATGTAAAAACTGCATTTTAATTGAAGTTTCGGACTCAGAACTACATAACTCGTCATAAGACAATGTCGATATGTAACCTCACAGTGATTGCAATAAAAAATTAATAAACATAACAATATTGAATCGTCTATACCAGGGGTTCCCATCCAGGGGGTGCGGAACTTAACCAGCAGGGAAAAAAGAAAGTGTGACTTTCATAAGTTACCCAACGTAACAATACTGAAATACGGAAAACGGGGTGGGAGTAAAATGTTACAAACAATTATCAATTTAATAAAACTATACATTTAAACGTATTAAGCTTAATATATACCATATTAATTCAATTTGCTACAAATTATTGATAAAATAGAATCGGATTCCTTTTCAATAAATTTAAGATCGTGGAATATGGGCTTTTCATAATGGGTTGAAAAAACTCAAAATGTTCAATTTTTCCAGCAATTAGGGTTGAAAAAAATTGCGATTTTCAAAAATTGATTTGTTGGAGTTAATAATCAATTTAAGTCGACTAATTGACAATATATTTACCTTATTAAGTATTTATAAACTTAAGTACAAGTTATTTGCATGGGTTATTTTTTATCAAAATAAAAAGATTTTAGTGTGTTTTACCAATTAAAATTTTACGAACCCATGATTTAAACTGGTGTTTCAAGATAGAAATATTTAAATATTAATTAAGTAGAAAAATTCACCAAACTAATAATTAAGCATTGGTGTGCATAATTTTACATTTTACATCCAATTTTGAATTTATGATTTATGACAGTTTTTCACTGATATAAACATATTTTCGGCTGCTTCCAGTTGTTTCGCAAATTTAATAAATTTTAAAAATGGCATTGAAAAAGCATTGCCGAAATTTACAGTAGGTACAACTTTATAATACAACTTTTTAATTATGATTCCTGGCAAGCAGAAATATAAAATTTGCACCAAAGAATCAATTTTTTCTAAATTTAGATTGAATAAATATTTTGCTCAAATCTAGTATAAATTGTTTTTTTCTTCTTATGAGATATTACTTTTGTAGGGGGTGCGAGAACATACTAAAAGTTTTCTAGGGGTGCGGGACACAGAAAAGGTTGGGAACATATATATAGAATAAATATATCGGAGATGAGCAGGTTTTGAGTGAGATGCCAAGATGGCCTCCGAAAAAACAATTTAGAGTTTTTTGGTCATGAATATTCATTATCTGTATTAATCTATTTTTGGTACGACAGCGGAGACTAAACTCCGGTTTGTAAGAAACAGAAACGTCGATTTCTTATAGCTAAAAGTAGTTGATAAGAGCTTTATTTTAATTTAACGCGATATCCGACATGAAAAATATAAAATTCTAATTTACCGATAACATAGGCGACGTTAAATCGACATAAATAGACCATCGAACTAGAGACTACGCAAATAAAATTCAATGTCAACTGAAATTTTTATAAAAAAATTTTTTTTAATTTTTATAAAGTTAAAAATTTATTTTGTACTTAAAAAATTCTTTTTTTTTCTATTAAAAAATATTTGATTAAGTTACTATACGGTTGTAACTCTCAGTTCTTCGTTTCGCATCTCCGGTCTACTAGGCTGCCTTGCTAAAAGCCTTCCTAAACAACAGGCGGGCCGATATATTTATTCTATATATATGGTCACACTCATATATATAGAATATTCTATAGGGGAAAGTGGGGCAATATGGGGCCTCGGGTAATATGGGGTACCCACCTTTTTATTATAAGAACAGCGTTATAAGAATATTTAATTAGCGATCTATGGTCGTATTGGTTATGTAACTCTGCCGCATAGCCGATTAAGCAAATTTGTTTACGAGTTTACGTAATAGATTAGAAATCATTTTTTAACGTTTTCTGTTAAGTTCCATCAACTGTGTTTCTCTACGCATAAAAGAGAGAAAAAGTAAGATATTTTCTAACAATTGTGAATTTCTATTTTTTTGGGATATACTTTAACAGTGTTTTTAATTATCAGCCGCTACAATGTTGATTTGCCAAAATTTTACAAATTTTATTCGTGGTATGCTGTTGGGTAATATGGGGTATCTGGGCTGGGGTAATATGGGATACACCCCACATTACCATATTCATGATTTCTTCACTTTTTACACGCATTTCATCATTGATCTGTTACCTTTATTTTATTATGTCATTACTTTATAATAATAGATAATAATCTTTTCCGATGCCACGTAATTATGCAAAACTTACAATACGGAGCCCAGAGTCAACATCTGCAGTGACCCTCATTTAATATTTTGAAAATGTTTTTGTTACTTATGTTATTGTTTTGTTAATACAATATTGTTTTATAACAATTACTTTTGTTGTCCTTGTTATATTTAGGTTTAATGAAAGCTGGAACATACCTAACATTCAAGTACCCCATATTACCCCACCTCTAGTGGGTAATATGGGGTACTTGAATGCTACACTTTATTCAATTATTTTCTAAAAAATGAAATCATATTTGCTTAAATGTTTCATTAACTCATAGTAATATGTCTGCTTGGTATACAGAGAAAAAAAAATTAAAATTCTGCCACTATAATATGGTTTAAATTATATTTTTTTGTTAAGTACCCCATAATACCCCACTTTCCCCTATATATGGTTGGGAACCCCTGGTCTATACAGTGGTGTACTTACGGTTTTTGGCGCCCGGGGCAAAGTGTAATGAATACCCCCAGATGTAATTAAACATTTTGCAGTATTTATTTAAAATTAATTTTGATTTTGGTAGTAATAATTCTGGATCAGAAATGAGTAGCTTCAATCTTCTCGATCACATTTTCGGGGCTTTCATGCGAAACAAATACCTGTTTTAATATATTAATTGTTATATATATATATATATATATATATATATATATATATATATATATATATATATATATGTATATATATATATATATATATGTCAGTCTATATCAATCAGCAATTTACATGTATAAGTATGCACATGATCTTTCACCCCAATATTCAACGAGTCACCTTTATAAAGCAGAAGAAGTTCACAACCATTTTGTGCGTTCTAAACACTGTTTCCGTTCAGGATTGATCCGCTCGACACTTGGTATGCACTCGATAAAATTTGTTGGTCCTAAGATCTGGAATTCTCTGCCGCATGACATCAACAAAAGTTCTCTCAGCTCATTCAAGGCTTCTCTGAAAAACTACCTGCTGCACAAGACTTTGAAAGACTTCATACCAATTCAGTGAAGATATTTGCTCTTTTGTAAATTTTTACTTTTTTACAATTTTATGTACAGGGTTACAGTCTCGCAGGAACATTTGTTCTTTTTCTGTTGCCCCTTATTTGTTTTTTGTCGAAATTGTGATTTTTTTATAAATAAATTTGTGAATATATATATATATATATATATATATATATATATATATATATATATATATATATATATATATACATACATACATACATATGACGCAAATTTAACAGTTTTAAACATCATAAAGTGGTTTAAATAACCAGAAATTTAGTTAATGTGATGTTATCAATACAAAAGTATTTAAATGAGAAATCGGTTCAGTCCCAACATATCAAGCTGGATGCGTGACCTTTCTCCCAGGTGTTCTGTTTTCTCTCCTGCGCAGAAATAAGGAGCAATTTGTATGTTTAATGATAATAACTGTTCAAAAATAATTGTTTTGTTGTTGTTGTTATAATGAGACTTGCCAGTAAAAGGCTTGATGAGTTCGATAGGCATGGGGAAAACTATTGTCGAATTTTTCTCGGAGGCAATTTGTCCCAATGTCTGCAGGTAGCGAAGTTGAAGAGCCGACTGTGATTCGTCAATAATATCAGCAGCTTCTTTCAAGGCTTTTGCAGCTTTCTGCTCTCCTTCGGCCGCAATCACCTGAAAAGCCATTAAAAAAAAGTTGAACTTAATCTGAATGAATAATTTCATGTAAGCTATGACAGTTGTTTTAAAAAAATTTCCGGCACTATTTCTGTTGGCCTACTCAATTTGAGAGTTTATAGGAATATTTCTAGAATGTTTTGATAGGGTGACGAAAGGTTATTTCACCCGTTATATATGTATATAATTATTTTGGTGTAAAAATGATTCCATGACCAGAAAAAGTTGACAAGATTAAAAGATTTATAATTATTATTATTTAGTCACCGATGATAACAATAAAAGAATAATTCGTTTTGTCAAAGGCTTAAAAAAAGTGTCTGTATCTCTGTCTGTCTTCGTGCTTCTGTATAAATTGAAACCTGTATATTCAATCTTATTTAGTATGCTTTTTAGTGTGCTTAATTTATTTGTAAGACGCAGTAATATTTATTATGTGTTCAACGTTGATGTTACGCTCTTGCTGATCTTTATTTTTTTCCATGCTCAACGAAGGATTTAAGTTGTTTCAAATTACTGTTGGCACTTAATACTCACTACCAGCTTTTCGCCAAAGAAAAAGTGAAATTTGAGAAATTTCAGTATCTAGTATAAATAAACATTACAAAAAATCAATAATGCGAGCCAACATCAATTCAGATGAGCATGCAAGCACCAACCAATCCTACAAGGTTAAACACGTTCGTGTAAACAATGACACACCTTTGCTCTGGCTTCCCTGGCTGCTTCAGCTTCAGCAGCCATTGCCCGCTGAAGCTGAACCGGAAGTCGAACGTCTTTCCTGAAACATTAAACTAATTTTATATCAGTTTATAGAGATGGAAAATTTTTATTTTTCTAAAAATGTTAAGAATTTCTCGAAATGGCTGTCGGTTATTAACTTATAACTGAATTTTGGACGAATTCTTAATTAAATAGATAACAAAACCAAAAATTACAATTTTATAGTTAATAATTAATTTAACTGAAAAATATATTTTAAATTTTTTAATAAAGTTTCAGTGAGGACACTTCTCACATTTCCACTCTCTCCACTTTTACTCCCCATGGTTCAGTGGCTTCATCCAGGCACGCCTGCATAACCAAATTGAATTTTTTTATTTACAGACAGTATTTTAGCTATTAAAAATATTGCTACTTCTCGTATTTCAACAGTTAACAATTCCTCAACACGTTTTCTTCATTTTCACAGATATTCACTTCTTTAACAAAACAAAACCTGCATGAAATGGCTGATGTTTTCACGGTCGGACAAAATTTCACTGAGATTTTTTGTTCCCAGTACATTTCTCAACGTGGTTTGTGCCAGAAGACGAGTCGACCTGTTTACATCTTCAACGTTCGTCACGGATACCGTTGCACTGGAAACTCTGTAATAAACCACAGCATCCACTGCTACTGTCACGCTGTCCTTCGACAAAATCTGGAAAACAAAAAATGATGTTGCAGCAGCCGTCTAAATAATTTCGAAACCAAAATTGTTTGCGATAACATGCAAAGTTAAAAATGATTTTTTTTGTTTTAAAAAAATAAGATGTTTGCATAAAACGAAAACCAGGATGGTGATGATTACAAATGATGAATATTTTGTCTTCTTAAAATATGCGGTTATCATTCATCTATGTAGATAGAGTACAGTTAGGGACCCCATATGGAACCCTGATGCTCATGTTAGGATATTTGCACAATGATAGATTTGGTATACTAGTAACAGATATTTTGCTTTCTGTTGTTTAAATAAATAACACCTAAACCAGTTTAGCTGTAGTCTTCTTCTAATGTTGTTCCCCGATTTCTTGATTTGGATACGTGGCTGACAGTGTTGAACGCTTTCGCGGGATCAAAAAATATTCCAACAGTATGTTTGCCTTGGTGAAGAATTTTAGCGATTTTAGAAGGTAAAATATTAACTAACAGCATATAGGCGGAGTGATGTTTTCAAACCCCAGATTGATTAATGGAAATAAACGAGAATTTTGAGAGGTAAAGTCTGTACAATTTAAGTGTTTTTATAAAACTTTTGATTTTCTAGAAAATTTGAAAAAATAATTTCGTACAGATATTAGGAGATAACTGAAAATTTAGAATTTTTTGTTCTGCCAGGAAAAACGTCTATTTGTATTTGATCCAAAAAATGCCAAAATTAAGATTATTAATGAGAATGCCATTTTTTGTTTTTATTGCTTTGCTAACACGGATGTTGCCATAGCATCCTTGCAACAATTTTATAAAAAATATAATGAAAAAAGCTTATAAAAAAATATAAAATAATAGGTATTAATGATCGCAATGCCTAGTTTTAATACCGCAACTTATCAATTTAGTTATAAATGATGAAAACAAAGTCATACACCATATTTTTCCACTCTCATATTGTCTCATTTCAATAATTATTTATTCGCATATTTTTCCTCTCTCATATTGTCTTATTCTCAATTTTTTTATTCCCGTATTGTTTAATTTTTATATAAACTATCCTTAGAAAATCTTTTACATACATACGAGTATTTAAAAAAAATATACTTAAAAAATCTACTTTAAAGTTGAGGTAAAAGTCTAATGATGATAGACCGTCTAGCATAATGGGTTCCATGTTTTGAGATGGCAAATAACATTTGTCTGTGTCTGTTGTGTGCAACAAAGTTGATGTTGGACATGTTGGTGAAAGTGAGAAAACAGATAACATTTTTAATTTTTAGAGAAAAACATTGATTACAATAGTGCAAATTTCACAATTATTTTTTGTTTTATGGAGAGCAATTACGTAAACATAAGTTTGTTGAACTCGATAGCTCAAAATAATTTTAGTCAGACAATTTTAAACCATTGACCGTGTACATACATATGCTAGAATGCTGGATAAGGTTACCATGTACCACGCTTAAATTATTTTGCATTGTTGAAACTTGACTGAACCTGATTGGATGCTAGTTTCTGTCATATCGAGTCGGTTTAGAATAATACTCTGGAAAGTCGAATAGACATCGATGGCAATGGTTGTGGTTATTTCTGTTAATTGGCGTGTCTTGATGTCCCAAACCACTTTTTTTCAAACTTTGTAAACAATTTTATGTGGTTTCTATTCTGGCTTTAAGTATCTCAATCATTTATAAACAATTTTTAAATAAGATTTTTATATTTTTTTTATTAGCTTCAAAGAGTGTTTGTTTAAACGTAAATAATACAAAATAGTCCTAACCGCAACAAATAGTGAAAGAAGCTCAAACAATTGGAAATGACACATTACAAAAGGTTTGTGACCAAGTCACACGCATAAAAGCTTATCACAAAAATATTTTTAGTTTTAGTTATTCATTAGTTGCATTTATTCCTCTTTTAAAACACGACAAGCTATTGACTATTTTTTTCTCATATATATATATATATATATATATATATATGAGAATATATATATGCTCGAGATACTACACATTTTGAAGAATTAAGAACTAAGTTTCAGCAATACTCTGTGTTGAATTTTACAATCGAATATAGCGACTGTAATCATACGTTACCTTTTCTGGACGTGTTGGTCTCTCAAACGGATTCCGGCCTCGCACATGAAATGTATGTCAAGCCTTCCTCCGAGGGTCTTTGCATGAACGGTGCCGGCTACTGTTCTGATATATACAAAGAGAGTGTTATACATAACCTTCTTGCTCGCGCTTATGGGCTGTCAGAAGATTGGTGTAAATTTCACACAGAAGTCAAACGTCTCAAAACGCTGTTGATCAACAATAACTACACCAACACCATGGTTGATTCTGTTGTGAAAAGATTTGTGAATAAAAAGATTTCTGGCATTCCAGCAAACACTCCTAATGATGTCGTCAGGACTGTTGATATCCGTTACTGTTCCCAGATGCATGACAATTACCGTCTGGATGAGAGAATATTACGTCAAATTATTACAAGTTGCGTTAAAGTTAAAGATCGACTCCGACATAGACTGTCATTCTCCATATATTATAAAGACAGAAAATCACACAGCCTTATCATGAAAAATAGCCCTCGTCACGCCAGCATTTTCCAGTGTACAAATGTAGTTTATAAATTTACTTGTCCTGCACCGCATGATGTCATTGCTACCTACATTGGCCAGACACGTACTACGCTCTCCCGCCGGGTTACTATGCATTTACAGGGTGGCAGTATTACAACGCATTCGCAACTGGCTCACAACACAAAACTCAACAGACAAACACTCGTCGATAACACTGTTATTCTCCATCATGAGGCCGACCCCTCTCGATTAAAAATTGCCGAGGCCCTCTACATTGTCCGGGATAAACCAATACTAAACGTCCAAGATGACCATTTTGGACGGACCCTTAAACTATTCAACAATAGGCACCACTTGCAGTGCCACAGCGTTGGTGTGCCGCAGGGCTCGTCATCCGCTGTTGCCCCTAACACTTGTATATTGAATGATCATGCACTTGACAGGCATAGCAAGAGCCCACGTTGTGATCCGGTTTCCTGTGCTCCGTCCACCGGCGCAATGGACCATGCTAACCTTATTGAAATTTGTGGTTTGCCAAACTGTGATCGGCCTACTGGTCCTCCGTCTGCCAGTTCTGTGGATGATACCGGTTGCATTGAGGCTGTGCGTTTGATCGAACAGTGCTTTATCGATCCGTCGGCCATCTGCCGGCCTTCTTCGGACCCGGTGAATGGTGATATGCCACAGGCCTCACCATTGACTGTTCTCCCGCTTTCTCCCTTTGTCACACCTCGTCTCTTGCTCTCAGATTTATCTGTACTCCGTACTAGGAGTTCGGCAACCAAAACTACAGGTGTTCCCCATTACAGTTACGACCATCCTTGTGACCAGTACGACAACGGTTCCATTTCTCGTCGAGTTTTATCTCCTTTGTCTGCCAACGCAATAGACGCTGCCAACGAAATAGACCCTACCAACTGTATCGATGTTTCAAATGCAACCGAACTGTGCCCTGCCGACATGCCAAGGACTCCGCTATTCACTGTTCTCCCGCATTCTCCTTTTGTCACACCTCGCCTCTCCTTTTCTGATTTATCTGAACTCCGTACTAGGAGTTCGCCAACCAAGACTACAAATGTATCTTATCACAGTTATGATCATCCTTGCGACCAATACGACAACGGCCCAGTTTGTGGTCCTGTTTCCTTTTCTCCATCTACCAACCATATTGAAGTGTTGGACGCGGTCGAACAGTGCTCCACTGGCTTGTCAGCCATGAGCCAACCTCCTCGAGGCCTCGAGACTGCTGACCTGCATGATGGTGATGGGACTGGTCCGATGTGTCCGCATTTGATTGATAACTGCAATATTACTATACGTAGACGTTGATCATTTTCAACTTTTAATTAAACTCTCAATTTTATCGATATCCTATTATCTTTGAATTGTAGCTTTAAATTCTTATTTTATTATTTTACCTCTTTGCTTTTATTAGTAATTTTCTTTTAATAGTTATATTTTACTACTTAATTTGGTTGTATATTTTAGCACATGTAATTTTTTATTTTTTCTTATATTTTTGTTTATTTTTTGTTTATTTATTTACTCCGAGGCAAAAAATTTGGTTGTTTCTTAGCGGTTTTCATATTTTACTTTTACTCTTCTTTGTACTTTGACCTCGATTGATGTGTAAACATATCTGATATGTCTCGCCACACCACTTTATATATTTTCGTTGTAGCTGTAAATTGGTTTTATGAGTTCTGATGATGGCTAATAAAGCCGAAACCTGCAGGTCAGCTCATGACCAAAACATTAATAAAAATATATACCAGTTCGTTCAAAAGTGTCTTGGTATTTCTGATTTTCGAAAAGTTTCACGTCTGATAGAAAAAGTTTGTAATAAGAAGTGGGCCATAGTCTTTAATAAAGCGTGTCTGAAAGAACATCTTGTTCCTAATTATTTGAAAAATATATATATATATATATATATACATTTATATACCCATCCGATTCTGCCTGATCTTATATCTGTAAGCCGAGCCTAAGATGACTGCTACTTTTTTTAATATCCTCGGATTTCTGGTGTGTTTCCTGGTTTTCACTTTTTCTTCTCCGTCGTTCACTTCATCCCTCACACTTGCCTGCAGCCTCACACTCTTCCGATCACGTGTAGATGTGCCATAACGTGTATGACTTTACATGGCAGTGACTTTACATGGTTGTGACATTTCATGGTTGTTACATTACGTGTTTGTGACTTTACGTGGTTGTGACATTACGTGGTTGTGACATTACGTGGTTGTGACATTACATGGTTGTGCCA
Organism: Erpobdella octoculata; assembly: GCA_963978895.1. Lineage (NCBI taxonomy): Eukaryota > Metazoa > Annelida > Clitellata > Hirudinida > Erpobdellidae > Erpobdella > Erpobdella octoculata. The sequence goes on from OZ022246.1 coordinate 12,329,947, forward strand.
TTACATGGTTGTGACATTACGTGGTTGTGACTTTACATGGTTGTGACTTTACATGGTTGTGACATTACATGGTTGTGACTTTACATGGTTGTGACTTTACATGGTTGTGACATTACGTGGTTGTGACTTTACATGGTTGTGACTTTACATGGTTGTGACATTACGTGGTTGTGACTTTACATGGTTGTGACTTTACATGGTTGTGACATTACATGGTTGTGACTTTACGTGGTTGTGAATTTACGTGGTTGTGACTTTACATGGTTGTGACTTTACATGGTTGTGACTTTACGTGGTTGTGACATTACGTGGTTGTGACATTACATGGTTGTGACTTTACATGGTTGTGACTTTACGTGGGTTTAACGTTACATGGGTGTGACAATGCAAACACGACCGAATAAATAAATTGTAGTCAGCCTAGCTAAGCATATTAGTCAAACATTAGAAACGGGACGGCTTAACGAAAATACAAATCTGTGTATGAATAATGCACATTCTCGATAGAGACTAATAAATACCTCCAAGTATCATGAATAGTTTTTATTAAAGTAGATCGTCTATTAATTTAAGCCAGCATTTTCATGACCTTGAATTTTTAATTTGGAAATTACCGGCTTCCCAACCGATGCCAAAAAATAAAAAAAATTCAATTTAAAACCAGTAAATCAAAATTGAATCAAGTCGAAGTACTTCCTTAAATGAACTTCCCGCTGCCATCTGCTTCATTGTACCTACTCAGACGATTCAACTGTTAAATGACTGGTCACCTTGACCTTACTAGGTGCAAATCAATGTTTATGTTTGTTTCATTAGTTTTTTGAGTATTTTGATTTCGAAAATAATTAAAAAAGTTTTAATTACTTTGTTCTTATAATATCGTAAAGTTTTATTTCTACGTTAATTTTTTTCATGGCTATGTTAAAATTTGTTTTTGTTTTGTTTTTTTTTTTAAATCTCGCTGAGTCACCCGCGCAGCCTGGGTTCATTTAAAAGTTTTCAAAAATTAAAAAAAAAAAATTTCAGTTTTTTCTCTGGGTGGCAAACGTTCATCATACCAAGTGTTTTGTGCAGATTCCTTCATTGGTTTTGGGTTGTTAGAGGACAAACACCACTCAGCCACTCATTTGCGTCTTATAAAGCTGGAAATCATACCAGCCACGTCAGTTTCCTGGATTATATTTGACTTAATCTGATTTTAATTAACAAAGTAGCTTTAGTAAATTTCAGTTATCATATCAGTTAAAATATACTAAAAATTAAGTCCAACATATTTTTGGCATTTATTAATAAATATTACTATAATATCGATGGTAATTATAATTACTTATTAAGTTAAATTTCAATAAACTTTAATATCTACTTCTTGTGGAGGTACATCGAATGAAACAGTCCTTAGATCAACCTTCGTGTACGAGTCTGTGCAAGGAATGATGAAAAAAAGCCCTACACAAAATCAACATTCAGTTTTTAATTATTCAGATTTTAATTGTTCGTTAATCTTCAATAGAATTTTACAAAATATGGACATTCTCTAAGACAAACTGAAAATTGTTGCCAAAAATTCAGCAATGCGTTTATAGCGCATGTATTGCATTCGCAAAAGTTTTTTCTGGCTTTCCTGGATGCTGACAAGTCGAAGATTCTTGATGGCCTCCTGATGGATGCTACGGAAAATTCTGTCCGTTTACGAACAAGGCAGATGTGGACTCGACTCCATGTTAGATGTACGAGGGTCATTCACCTCTGATTAGCCCTTAAAATCCGGCCTACTGATGTTATCGTTTTACTTTTCATTATTAGCATATTCATTAACTTTCCATTATTAGCATATTCATTAACGAAAACGAATTGGTTGTTTTCAGACGGAGCAAGTTTATTTTCCATGCGTTATAAAATTGTTGTCATATTAAGTTGATAGAAATATGTTTAGCGCCATGTTTGCTGTTGATACAGTCTTGCGTTTTTCTATCTTTTCGTTTAAGTATCAAAGATTTTAAATCAATTTTTATTGAAAAAAAATTGAAGCATTTAAAGTGCAACTACCGGGTCCTTTTGCTCCATGCTGAAGAAGTCTACCAAGCCTGAATATGACGGCTCTTTCGTACTCTTGTACAACCTTCGTATTAAAAGAACAAATAAAGAATTACTCATAAAATCAAATAATTATGACCTAATGATGAAAATTATGAAAAACAATAATGATGATAAGACAAATAAGAAAAATAACAATAGCACCATATAGCACCATATTGTGTCGTAACATATAATGAGCATCGAAGTTGTTAACTTACCTTGAGGCACAGACACAGAGACAGCGGCATGGTGATGAAAATGAGGAACCAGGACATGATGGTGAGAAATGCTCCACAAAAGTTGTTATCAGCTCTGATCAGTGTTCCTGCAACTGAACAGTGGGAAAGCAAAATTTACGATCGTGCAGTTTCAGTTTCGATTTTGCTTCAATCGAGAGAGAAACATATCCACGTGATGACATAATCAGCACCATACTGCTATGATTTTCTTTAATATGAAAACAAACAATCATTTTATCTCCATCCTCAACTTTTCAGTTTCATTCCTTCATCAACTTTCCAATTTCATCCCCTTTTCTCAACTTTCCAGTTCATCTCCCCCTGAACCTTCCAGTTATATTTAAAAAAGATTTGCATGCCTCTTTAAATGAACTGCAAGAAACAAGTTTTTATAAATAAGGAAATGATGATAATGATGATTATGACGATGACGATGATGACGATAAGGTGATGATGATAGTATATTTCTGTGAATGATTGATATTGAGTCAAATGCTTTAATTCAACTTATTAAAGACTAGCGGTCTACCCAGCGTTTCCTGGGGTTTTAGAAGATTTTCTATCCTTTTTTCTCTCTCACTCCCGTTTCCTTCCCCGCTTGCTCTCCCGCTCCCGCATGATGTAGCAATGAACTCGGGCGCCAAACATTCAGAATTATTGAACGTTATTGATTATTGAACTATCTAACTCAGACTAAACAGAAATTTCATGTATATCAGAGATAGAGTACAAACCGATAAAATGCTTAATTGAATGGCTTTTACCGCGGCAGAATGTCATACTTAGTTTTTACGAATAGATCTTCTTGTGAGACTTTACTCGGGAATGATAATGATGGTGATGATGATGATGATGATGATGATAATGGTGGTGATGATGATAATGATGATTGTGGTGGCGATGATGATGATGATGATGACGACGATGATGATGATAATGATGTTGATGATGATGATGATGATAATGATGAGATGGTGGTGATGATGATGGTGGTGATGATGATGATGATGATTATGATGATGATGAGGATGGGAATAATGATGGTGATAATGATGATGATGTTAATATTATTAATAGATGATATCATCGGGACTAGTGCGCAACGCAACTCCAATAGGTGAGACAAATACTCAGATATATTTCCAGATACTCACAGATACCCACAGATACCCACAGATACAGCGGCATAAAAAAGGTGAAGGTATAAATAGGAGAACGACGAATTTGTTTGCACATTCGCCTCTGATATCTCGGCCATCTGCGACAGATTACAAGAGCTCTGTAGAAAAATCCTTGTGTCGAAACTCGATTTTTATCAATTTTAATAATTTTGTATCTAATTTTTGAGTTCTTGATTTAATAAAAAATTATTAAAAAGAAAACAATTATTTTTTTTTAAATCTTCAAAACTGAATATATAAGAGAAACTCTTCAATGCTCTCTTAAACTCAAATTTCGCAGGTTTAAAATCTTGTACAGAAGAATTAAAACGGATGTATTATTATATTACATATTCTGTTTGAAACGAGTTGTTTTAAGTGATAGTCTCCGTTGTATAAAAACATGAAGTGTTAACCCCCCCATGTTTAGTGATTGTACTTCTGTCTGAAATTTAAAGTTTTTAAATGTTTTATGATGGTATTTGTGAATGAAGTGTACAATTTCAAAATGTTACATGTTTTATGATTTGACTTAGGTTTTTCATTAAAAAATCTAATTTTCAAGGCAGAAAATCTTTATTTTAAAATGATTTAACAAAAAAATCTTCGGACGGAAATGCCGGCAGCATCAAAGAAACTATTTTTTTAAAGTTGATAAAAGTGAAAAACTGCAAATAAAAGTGAGATTTTTGAGATTTCAAAAAGATACGGGTGGGATGAAGAGGAAATCGGGAGGAAAAGAGAGGAGACTGCAAAACCACCCAGTCTTGTTAGGAAAATAACACGATAAAATTGGAACAAAAATGAACAGCGCAGAATGGACAAAAATAAGAAAGGAAAAAGGATGTAATTCATTTGAGGAAACTTCCATTCCCGAGATGGCCATTATTATAAACAAAAAACAAGACAATTTTGAAGTAATCGAAAATCAAGCAACTCACTTGTAGAGAGACCAACATTTCTAGGCCTTGAACGGTTTATCATTTCTTCCTTCAAATCATAATTACAAGATAATTATTAAAAATTAAAAATAAATTAAATTTTTTTTAATGAAAACAGTTTTATTCAACGATTGACTCCTAACAAATGTATTTTTAAGTTTAACTAAAATATCTGTTATTTATTTTTGTAAATTAACAAAGCTAAATTTGTGTGAACAATTAAGTACCGTGAGGGAATTTAGTTTTTTTTTCATTTACAAAGCATCCTTCAATTCATCTGATTGGTACACTCTACGTGGCCTCTTTTCACGAGTTTTAAAAGTTTCAATGAACACCAACCGTTTTCAAATTTACCAAACTTTTTCAACTTTGTCAACCGTTTTCAGCAATATCTGAAGTGCAGCATTCAAATTCAGTATTATTTTTTTACTTTTAGCAATAAAAAAAACAAAGTTCAAAATTGGCGAAGAAATTTTATACTTAAGCGAAATTCTACAATCAACCGGCAAACTACTTCAACTCAACATTCAACCGAAAAACCAACTAAAGACAAATATATCTACAAATGAAAAAAAGTTGAAAGTTGATAGAAAAAAAAGTTGTTTCTCCTGTAAGTTGAGAAAAAGTAAATTTCTCTCAAACTGCCACTACAAGCATCGGACGACCTGCGCATTTTAAAAGCTCTAATTTTGTTTAAGCCCACGTGGGATCGAGATGGCAATGAGGATCCCCATTTCCCAACCATTCCCAAATGAAGGCGACGTAAATTGGCGGGTTTTAAATATCAGACGCAAAGTGTAAAATATTCACGACATCGCTGCGCCAGGATTAAAAACCATCCGTACAAGTGTTTTATACAAATTAGATGTCTGGTAATTTGAAAATAATTTTTGAATTCAATGTTTATTTTTTTTATTTTATTCAAATATAACTTTTGAGTAGCTACAAAACTTTAAAGAATTGTAAAATGAAAGTGTGAATATTTGTTTTAGCGTCAAATTTCTGTTTTTTTCTTCAGGTTTTTGTTGATGTGAGGTTTCAAGTTACATTTCGAAGTGCACATTTCATCAGTTTTTATTTCCATGCTTCGTAATGATGAAATAAAAACATTAAAAAAAAAACTTTAAATTTTTAAAATACATAAAAATTGTAGAATTCACTACATTAATTAGTAGAATTAAATTGCAAATTAAATTAAATTAAATTATCAAGTGGAAACGTGAGCTAAAGTTGAATGGCCTCAGTAAAATTCAATCAGCTTTCGTGAGATCACGTGGTACGATTAAACATTTGACATCTCGCGCCAAAAATAGAAATTTATGGAGAGCATTTTATGAGAGAAATTAAATTTTATAACTTAAAAAATTAGTCACCTGGTCTGTTAGCAGAATGGTTAAACGAGCTGTTTGTCGAATAGGCACGCACCGTCAAGAAGGTCCATGGCGTGAAATCTGATTATTCTTGTTTGTACTGAATGAAACCTTCATGTTATTAACATGATATATAATATAATATCACGCAGTTTCCGATCCGCTGAAGTCTAAGACAGATTTTTTTATTTCATTTAAATTAAATATTTTTAAAATGATGTTGAGTGGTTAGAAGTCTTGAATAAATTGTTCTAACATAAATGAACGGATTGGAGATTATTTTCGTCGTAAGCAAGCAATTAAGATGCAAAGTCACTTTACGCATTTAAACAACAACTTTAAACTTAAATATAATAATAATAATAATAATAATAATAATAATAATAATAATAATAATAATAATAATAATAATAATAATAATAATAATAATAATAAGAAGAAGAAGAAGAAGAAGAAGAAGAAGAAGAAGAACAACAACAACAACAACAACAACAATAATAATAATAATAATAATATTTTATACGTAATAATATTCCAATTAATAATATTAATAATATTATTGCTATTATAATAAACAACCTTCACCTTAATTTCTTCCCAAGCAAAACAGAGTTTTAGTTTTTTTATTCCAGCTTAAATCAAAGGATAAGAAAATTGGATAAAAAACAACGTCAAAAAATGCATGAAAACGAATAACAGAATTTCAGAATTTGATTTCTCCACCGACAATAAGTCTCCTTCCTCTTCGACTTCTTATGACATGTGAATTCGACGTGGTTCGTTTTTATAGGATGCCTCACTCACTACAAATGAGATCTACTAAATATGATGCGCCACGCGTAGTTTTCTGGTGCCACGGAATTGGAAAAAGTTGGAACGTAGTAGTAGCTGTGCAATATCTATTTTATTTTACTTATTATAATTTAGTTTCAGTTTCAGTTTTTAATCAGTGTATTGTGAGCTATGTTTTAGATATCTGGTTCAAATTATTTTGTAGACTTGATCTTTCAAAATCCATGCGTAAACATATTCTCTGGTAAGTGGTTATTTTAACTATGTGGTAGGATTTGTGAAAGTTGCAGATTTTTTTAAACAGATAAAGAATAAAACTGTTAAAAATTAAACAATGTTTATAGAAAATATAAAATGTATGACAAAATTGAACACTTATGAACAATGAAATAAAAAATTTATTTTGGTTGGCCCACATTTTGTGACTCAAACCAAGAGTTTTCAACTGCAGTGATGTGAGTCATCATAGATTTATGAATGGTCAGATTTTGATACGTGTTCTCTCGATTGTCCCATAAAAAGTTATTACCAACTCTCTTTTTCTCTTCTCTCTATCTCTAACTTTTGTTTTTGGTGTACAGCTTTTATATTAACTTTATTCTTACTGTTTTGTAGACAAATCAGCAAAATGAAAATTAACACACTTCCTGTCATCCCGCCGAGCTAAAACTTAGATTTTTTTTAAAACATTGCTTTCTATTAAATTTTAAGAATTCTATGAAATAACAAATTGTAACTGTAATTTAAATTTTTAAACATTTTTTTGTGTTCCAAGAAACAAGACATTCAAAATAAGAAAAACTTAATTTTTTCAGTTCTGTAATTGTTTTCTCCAATTTTATTTGCTCAATCTTTTTGGTTTTTCCTCCTTCGACGTACAAAAAAAAACAAACTCTAAACACGTCGTGTACCTACTCTTGTACCAACAGTCATACGCTTTCTCATATGCAGTGTGGTACTGTTTGTACTGATATGAGCCCTGTCTTTATGCTATTTATTGAAGCATATTTTTTTAATGAGTTCTTTTTTCTGTACTTTCAAATATTATTTTTATTAAATTTTTTGAAAAGTAATAACGAAAATTATTAAAAAATATTTTAGAGATATTCAGGAAAGGCGTCATTAAAACAACTTTCAGATGAATTAACTTCAACTGTTTCTTAAATTTTTGTTTTTAATTTACATGTTTATTTTCTGAAAATGAGGGACGATAACAATGATAATGACAATAATGTTGCAGGTGCGGTGGTGTGGCGGTTCAAGGGTCACCATTCACGCTGGGTGACGGGTTCAAGTTAGGTGTGCTGTGCATGGGATGGGAATGATGTCAGAGAAACTTCCGCGGATTCCGTAGAAATTAGGAAAATGTTGGGAAAAACCGCATTAATAAGGATGAAATTACGGTACGACCGGGGTGATAGAAACAAACATTGTGGAATTGTTGCAGCAATTGGAACAAACGTTTTAACCGGGTGATAGAAACAAACATTGTGGAATTGTTGCAGCAATTGGAACAAACGTTTTAACCACCATTTTGTTTAAAACCCACCTATTTTAATTCACTCAAGCATTCTATCAAGTATTATTTACTAATGTGTCATTGTTTTATATTGCGAAAATTTGAATTCAGAAGTAATCGAAGTTGGCTGGGGACGAAAATCAATCTCCTTGCACAGCTTTATGTGAATTCACGTGGTTATTTGTCAAGCGGAGCTAACTGTTTTGGCCAACTTTAAAATATAAAATTCCATGATGAACACGGCGATCAGGATGATAGTGATAGTTGTAATGATGATGATGACAATCACGTGATAGTTGTAATGATGATGATGACAATCACGTGCTTTCTTTTACTTTTATTAGTTGAGATGAAAATACAAAAAAGTTGTTAAATGAAAGCGAAAGCGATACCAGTGGAAACTCCACTCCAGCAAACCTAATGAAGGAAAACACTTTCCATTCTTTTTTCTGCCAAATTTTTCAATCAACCTCGCCACGTTTTTTTTTAAATTTGATTTAAACAAGTCAAAAAATTTTCTTGAATTTCATTTTATTTGCAAAAACATAAAAATACTGGGAATGAATGAACGAACGAACGAACGAACGAACGAACGAACGAACGAACGAACGAACGAACGAACGAACGAACGAACGAACGAACGAACGAACGAACGAACGAACGAACGAACGAACGAACGAACGAACGAACGAACGAACGAACGAACGAACGAACGAACGAACGAACGAACGAACGAACGAACGAACGAACGAACGAACGAACGAACGAACGAACGAACGAACGAACGAACGAACGAACGAACGAACGAAGAACGAACGAACGAACGAACGAACGAATGAATGAATGAAGGAAGGAAGCATTCCGGGGTCTACAACTCCGCATAAATGAATACCTAAACGTTGTTATTGCCTTGGTAGGATGTAATATTCACAATAAATGATGTAACGTTTTGATTTATTTATAAATAGTTTTTGTTTAACAAACTGTAAGAAGTAAGTTTTTTTTCTCGAATTAATCGGTTTCATTTTGCGTTCATTAAGTTGAGCTCGTCCTCCATAGTCTTAGAAAGTTTGTTAAGTTTCAAACTTAATAATTTCTGATTGCAAAACTTACTTTGACACTTTTTTTATGTTATTACTAAGCGTTGGCTGGTTTGAAACGTGCAATTTCTAAGCTGGAAGCAAATAATCTTTGAAAACATTTAGTTGAGGTGATGTGTACAACTATACATCATCGCACCAGTTTCAGTTGTACATTGTCAACAGTTACATTAATTTGATTAATTTAATAACGAACATATTGCTACAATATTAATTTTCACTGTCCAAAAAAATCGGTTTGAATAGTCCCTGATATGGTGCAGTCGACTGTCTGCTCGAAATCTTGGCATATATATGGATGCTGACTTGTCACCAAAAACACATCAAAAACACCGTCCGTGCATGTTTCAATACACTACGACATATAAAAAGTGTGGTCATCTTTTTCGGAAAACATTAGTTACTTTCCTCGTCCTAACCAAACTCGACTATGAAAACTCAATCCTGGTTGGGTCACCAAAATACCAAATCAATCGTCTACGTTCAGTCATTAATGCTGCAGCACGTCTGGTTGCTGGAGCAAACGTAAAACTGAACACATCAGTCCAGTTCTTGCCGACCTACACTGGCTGCCAGTGGATAAAAGAATTAAATTCAAGTTGGCTTTACTCGTCTAAATATCTCTAAATAATCAGGCCCCAAGCTATTTGTCTTCCTCAACAGGCGGAGGCTATGATCTTCATCTTTGACCTCACTCCATGTACCAAAGACTAAATTGAAAACGGCTAGTGACCTCATGTTTGCGTTGCCTGCCCCAGTCTTTGGAACAAGCTTCTGGCCACCATCACCAGCTCAATGACACTCGAAGAATTTCGAAATAGTTTAAAGACGCATCTGTTCCTGGCCTAAAAGTCTCAATGACATTTAGTTTAGGTTCCAAGTTAGATGATAAAAATGATTAGAGATATCTTGAAATGACATTTTTTATTTATTTTAAAATAATTACATTGACTTGTTCATTAGTTTAACTGTTTTACGTTACTTTATCTATATTTATTTATTTATTTATTTATTCTCAAACAGAAGGGCCTATCGGCCTCTAATACCGTTCGGACAGTACAAACGAAACAAAAAAAACCAATAAACGAAATATGTACACATACTCAGTTGCAAATCGTAAATTGTTAAGATGTTAGAAACATACAATAGCAAGGTATGCTCGCGTATAACATATTGAATAAGATATTAAGTCTTGTAAATATTTGAATTTTGCATTTATGGAACGGTTAAACCTGACAAATTGTTGTTCTTAACGCTTATACATAATGCCGTGAAGTCGTGAAGTTGAAACTTCCACCGCAATCTTCAAAATCCCTCTAAATACTTCCAAAAATCTGTTCATTTGACATCCAGATCTGCTAATGCTTCATGAAAAATTCAAAGTCTTGAAAACTTAGATAAATCCATCTGATTTATCAAGCTTCTGAACCGACTGTAGTTTGATGATCCAACAACATCCTGAGGCAAAGAATTCCATGCTGAGACCACGCGTCCAGTTATGAAAAACCTGGCATCGTCAGTTCTATATTGACCTGGCATCAGTTTGTAGCTATGGCCCCTTGTTTTTTCATAATTTGTTCGTTTAAATTGTCCAACAAGGCTATAATCCACCATTCCATTTAAAGATCTGTAGCAGAAACAAAGATCTGCGATAAGTCTGCGCTCTTCTAGAGTTTTTAATCCCAAAAAGCTGAGACAGGTTGAGTATGGTAGATGGCTGATATTTGGAACCATACGGGTGAATCTTTTCTGAACCCTCTCCAGGCCGTCGATTAGGTACTTGTGCCGAGGGCTCCAAACTGGAGAGCAGTATTAGAGCAATGGTCGCACGTATGTAGTGAATGTTTTTTTCATCAGATACGGATCTTTAGACAGGAGGCATAGTTTTATTAATCTGAGTTTCACCGACGCAGAGTGGATAATGTTCTCAATGTGTTTTTTGAAATCAAGGTTTTTATCAATTAGTACACCCAGATCCCTTGCTTGCTCGGTCGGTTCAAGCTCGTATGTCCCAATTCGATATCTAGGTATTTCGAAGCCTTTGTCGTTTCTTCGCCTGTGAATGGGACATACAAAACACTTTGATAGTGCCAGATTCAGTTGCCATGTTTCACTCCAGAGAACTAGTTCATCAATATCTATATATATAAAAATGAATGTTTGTATCTATATATGTTAATGGCGTTTATGCATTGCTACACCATTCATCCGATCGTAATGAAATTTTCACACAACCTTGAGAGTCAATGGGAGTCAAAAATAAAAATTTTTTTTTTGAAATCCGTCACAAAATAAGCGGAGCGGAGCGGGTGAGCGAGCGGGAACTATATATATATGTATGTGTGTATGTATGTATGTGTATGTGCATGTATGTGTGTCTGTGTGTGTGTTTATGTATGTACTAGCGGAGATACCCGGCGTTGCCCAGGTTTTTTAGAGGTTTTTCTAATGTTTGACTCTTTCTCTCCCATTTCCTTTCCTACCTGCTTTCCCACTCCTGTTCGCTTTCCCGTTTTCGGTCGTTTTCCCGCTGCCGGTCGCTTTCCCGCTCCCGGTCGCTTTCCCGCTACGGTCGCTTTCCCGCTCCCGGTCGCTTTCCCGCTCCCGGTCGCTTTCCCGCTCCCGGTCGTTTTCCCGTTCCCGGTCGCTGTCCCGCTCCCGGTCGTTTTCCCGTTCCCGGTCGCTGTCCCGTTCCCGCTCACGTTTGCTCTCCCATTCCCGCTCACGCTTGCTTTTCCGTTCCCGCTCGCTGTCCGTTCCGGGTCGCTTTCCCGTTTCTATAATAGACAAACTAACCCACAAACATTCATATATATATATAGTCTTAGCAAATCTATTTTACGTTTTATAGGCTAACAGAAGTTATGAAAGAATGTAAAAGAGAAAATGAGCGTGAACGGGAACGGGAGAGCAACCGTGACCGGGAATGGGAGAGCAAGCATGACCGGGAACGGGAGAGCAAGCGTGAGCGGGAACGGGAAAGCGACCGGGAACGGGAAAGCGACCGGGAACGGGAAATCGACCGGGAACGGGAAAGCGACGGGAACGGGAAAGCGACCGAGAACGGTAAAGCGACCGGGAACGGGAAAGCGACCGAGAACGGTAAAGCGACCGGGAACGCGGAAAGCGACTGGAATCGGGAGAGCAAGCTTGGAAGGAAACGCGAGCAAGAGAGAAAATCGATAACAAAACTTCTGAGCGGGAAAGCGACCGGGAGCTGGAAAACGACCGAGAGCGGAAAAGCGACCGGGAACGCTACGAAAACGGGAAAGTGGAGAAGGGAACGGGAGCGAGAGAGACAAACATTAGAAAAACCTCTAAAAACCCCGGGCAACGCCGGGTAACCCCGCTAGTATAAATATACTAGCAGTGCCCGTAGCGGCTTCGCTCGCATGAAATTAGAGAATTTGAACCGTGCTTACATAGTAGAGTACTGCACGGATCAATTTTTTAGGTCTCGGCTCGGCCCGTCGACAACTTGGCCCAGCCCGTTTCAAAAACCAAAATTCCTGGCCCGGCCCCTTTTTTACAGGCCTAGAAGTTCTATATACTTGATGAAAAACTTCGGCCCGTCCCACCTTGACTTCAGGTTTAGCCCGGCCCGTCTGAACACCCTAAAATCACTAAAATGTCTATATACTTGGTTAAAAATATTGGCCCGTCCCACCTTGATTCAAGGTTTGGGCAGGGCCGTATGAAGACCCTAAAATAACGGCTTGGCCCGTCCGTCCGGTGATAAACTGAACTCATCTACTTTTAACCGGCACAAAACCTCAAAATACTAATTTTCACATCTGTAGCACTTACAGTTTTTGAGTAGCAGTTATTTTAAAATCAAATAACCCTTTTTCCACTTCACATTTGAGGTCCTGGAAACCAAATTTTCAAAAAATGGTGAAATACGTATATCATTATTTTTAGAGTAGAAACTAAATACTAATTTTACTTTTGTAGCATTTACAGTTTTTGAGTAGCAGTTACTTTAAAAACCAAGTAACCCTATTTTCCACCCCATATTTGAATTCCTGGAAACCAAATTTTCAAAAAATGGTAAAACACGTATATCATTATTTTTGGAGTCGAAACCAAATACTAATTTTTACTCCTGTAGCATCTACAGTTTTTGAGTAGCAGTTACTTTAAAAACCAAATAACCCTATTTTCCACCCCACATTTGAAGTCCTGGAAACCAAATTTTCAAAAAATTGTGAAACCCGTATATCATTATTTTTAGAGTAGAAACTAAATACTAATTTTTACTTTTGTAGCATTAACAGTTTTCGAGTAGAAGCTACAAAATTTTAAAAACCAAATAACCCAATTTTCCAACCCACATTTGAGGTCCGGGAAACCAAATTTGTAAAAAATGGTGAAACACGTATATCTTTATTTTTAGAAAAGAAACTAAATAATAATTTTTACATCTGTGGTATTTACTGTTTTTGAGTAGAAGCTACTTTAAAAACCAAATAACCCAATTTTCCAGCCCACATTTGAGGTCCGGGAAACCGAATTTTCAAAAAATGGTGAAACACGTATCTTTTTATTTTTCAAAAAGAATCTATATACCAAATTTCAAAATCTCTTCATTTTTGGTTTTCGAGATATACATTGTTTTAGAAAAAAGTTTGTTTTCCAGTTTTTTCCCCTCAGGAGCAAAATTTTCAAAAATCCTTTCTTAGCGGATGTTTACGCTATAAAAGTAATATAAGTTCCAAATTTCACGTTCCTAGGATGAGGCGTTTGAGCTCGGCGTTGATTATGAGTCAGTCATCTGTCAGTCAGGACATGTTCTTTTATATATATAGATATATAAAAGAACATGTCCTGACTGACTGACTGACTGACTGACTGATAATCAACGCCGAGCTCAAACGCCTCGTCCTAGAAACGTGAAATTTGAAACTTATATTACTTTTATTGCGTAAGCATCCACTAAGAAAGGATTTTTGAAAATTTTGCTCCTGAGGGGAAGAAACTAGAAAACAAGCTTTTTTTTCTAAAACAATGTATATCTCGAAAACCAAAAATGAGGAGATTTTGAAATTTGGTACATCGATTTTTCTCGAAAAATAAAAAAATACCTGTTTCACCATTTTTTGAAAATTCGGTTTCCCGGACCTCAAATGTGGGTTGGAAAATTGGGTTATTTGGTTTTTAAAGTAGCTGCTACTCAAAAACTGTGAATGCTACAGGAGTAAAAATTAGTATTTAGTTTTTACTCCAAAAATAATGAAATACGTGTTTTAGCATTTTTTGAAAATTTGGTTTCCAGAACTTCAAATGTGGGGTGGAAAATAGGGTTATTTGTTTTTTAAAGTAACTGCCACTCAAAAACTGTAAATACCACAGATGTAAAAATTAGTATTTAGTTTCTATTCTAAAAATAAAGATATACGTGTTTTACCATTTTTTTTTAAATTTGGTTTTCAGGACCTCAAATGTGGGGTGGAAAATAAGGTTTTTGGTTTTTAATGTAACTGCTACTCGAAAACTGTAGATGCTACAGGAGTAAAAATTAGTATTTGGTTTCTACTCCAGAAATAATGATATACGTGTTTTACCATTTTTTGAAAATTTGTTTATTTTGTTTTTTGTTTTTTTTTTATAATAGTTTATAGTCCTTTACACCAGGTGTTTTAAGACTGAAATGGCTGTATGTAGGAAGCACCTAAGTACTTCCTGTCGTGGATCATAATTTGTTCTTTTTAACTTTTCCCTCCTCCTTTCTCCAGGCTTGGGACTGGCTTGCAAATGCAAGGCGGAGTTAATTTGAAAATTTGGTTTCCAGGACTTCAAATATGGGGTGGAAAATAGGGTTACTTGGTTTTTAAAGTAACTGCTACTCAAAAACTGTAAATGCTACCAAAGTAAAATTAGTATTTAGTTTCTACTCTAAAAATAATGAAATACGTGTTTCACCATTTTTTGAAAATTTGGTTTCCAGGACCTCAAATGTGAAGTGGAAAAAGGGTTATTTGCTTTTAAAATAACTACTACTCAAAAACTAGACGGGCTGTGCCGGGCCAGGAATTTCTGTTTTTTAAACGGGCTGGGCCAAGTTGTCGACGGCCGAGCCGAGACCTAAAAAATCGATCCGTGCAGTACTCTACTATGTATGCACGGTTCAAATTCTCTAATTTCATGCGATATATGCCCGGGATTCTAAGAGCTTTTTCTAATGTTTGTCTTTCTCACTCCCGTTTCCTTCCTCGTTTTTTCTCGCGCTCTCAGTCGCTTTCCCGCTCCCGACTGCTTTTCCCGCTCTCGGCCGCTTTCCCGTTCCCGGTTGCTTTCCCGTTCCCGGCAGTTTTCTTGCTCTTGTTCGCTTTCCCGCTCCAAATCGCTTTCCCGATCCGGACGCTTTCCTGCTCTTGGTCGCTTTACCTTTCCCGCTCGCTAATTTGCTCTCAGTTGCTTTTTTGTTCCCTCTTGCTTTCCCATTCCCGTCTCCGCTCATTTTCTAATTCCCGTTTCCGCTCGCTCCCCCGCTCCGCTCCGCTCATTTTGTGACGGATTTCAAATTTTTCTCTCTTTATTTGATTCCCCTTGACTCTCAAGGTTGTGTGCAAATTTTATAACGATCGGATGAATGGTGTAGCAATGCATAAAGGACATACATACATACATACATACATACATACATTTATATATATATATATATATATATATATATATATATATATATATATATATATATATATATATATATATATATATTTGTTTCTTGCATATAGCGGTACGATATTTTCTTGTACACAAACTCCATTGAATATAATTGCCCATTTTGTATTTGTTAATTTTTTTGCCAAAGACTCAAAACGTCGAAGGGAAGCCCGTTGTTGGGAAGATAAACTATTAACGAATTCCTTGTTTGCAGCCGTATTTACGTTTATTTGTAAAAAATTTGAAAAATTTAAAAAGACAGTTATGTTATAAAATAAATAAAATAAACTAAAAAGAGTAACTTATAAGTTTAAAGTAATAAACAGGGCTAACGCGTTTCGACAGTTAGTTTGTCATCATCAGAGCCCGAAAAGAAAAACAAAACATGGATAGAATAATGAAAAGTGAAATTAGTTAAAACCGATAATGGAACAACATAATAATATTTATTTTTCGAGAATGACATGTTAATTTATTTTACTATAGGGAGATATTAAAAATAAATTATATAATAAAACTGTTACACATTAAAAAAAAAAAAAAAAAAAAAAAATACGGTCGAAAAGCAAAATCTATTAATTGTCAAACGACAGATCTACATCAAATCTCGCGCAACCATTACATTGTTAAAACGGAAAACATCTCTGAAGAATTGCCAAAATTAAATTAATTAATTAAAATGCCACGTAATTTTACACAAAACGTTATCGTCGACGTCGCATAGTTATATTGTCACAATGCAGAACTGCCGCCATTCTTGCCAAAAGAACATTTTCATCATCAACTGCTTCATTTATCGAAACAATCTCATCAGCACGGTCGTCACACAATGTCGCATCTACCGAAACCCGATCGCACGTAGATGACGAGTTGTCGCGGACCGGCTGGCCAACGCTTTCGTGTCGAGAGCCGTCACTGCTCTCACCGCCGCCACTTTCAGGGTCCACGATATGATCCATAGCAGATGTCGACATGGACGAGGGGCCGATATCTAAGTTATCTTCAACAGGATCACCACACTGCTCCCCGCACGGCTCGAAAGAAGAAAATGAAGTGTCCGCATCAAAAAAGATATCGGTGGCAGGACTTGGAACGGGACGACTGGAAACGGGCTCACCACTGTAGCCACTGTGTAATTCAAAATCAGTCGCACCACCTGTAACTCCACCGACAATCTCAGGACCCTGGGTACAGGTAGAAGTTAATTCTACCGAAGAATTGTTAAGTTTGGGCTTTATATTTTTGACCTCACAAGTTAGAGTTTTATAATCTCCAAATAATTGTAATGTGAGATTAAAGGCATCTCGCTGAATGTTCATGATAGGTGCTTCTCTATGTATATATAAGGCCTCCTGTATTTTTAACCGCAATATATCATTAGAAGAAGATAGTATTGTAGTATTTTCATTCAATATTGATCTTGTAAGAGGAATGGCTTTGTGTTCACGCAGGAAATGAGCACGGATACTCCCGCCCTGAACGTGCATCGTCAATCTTCTAGCCAGAGTTGTTCGAGTCTGTCCAATGTAACTAGTTTTATTATCGTGTTGGAAAGGGCATTGAAACTGATAAACTATGTTGGTTCTCTTGAGAAAATTAGAATTAACCAGATTATTTTTCATAACTAATTGATGAGTTTTTTTAGTTTTGTAGTAGATTATTATTTTTAACTGGTGGGTATCAGGAGAAGTGACAAAGACATTGTTTGAGATAATATCTTTAAGAACCTTTCCATCAGTCTCCAGTCCTCCATGCACTTGGGCTCCATAGTATAACGCTATGGGAAGTTTCTTTCCACAATCAGCAACAACTCCCATAGTATTTGCAAGCTTTTTGTCCAAAAACACCTGTATAGTTTTATCTATTTCAGTGTTTGTAAAATTATTGTTCACCAGTAAAGTTTTAATTTTTTGAGTCTCACGATCAAACTCAATCCAATTCTCTGCAACACGGTAGGCTCTGTGTAGGTAGTTATTGATAACATTAACTTTATAACGATCTGGGCAATATCCAAGTGCATTTAAAGTCTCCCCAGTCGAAGACGGCTTCGTATAAACACTCAGTTTCAGACCGGACTCAAACTGAGAGACTAGCGTATCCAGAAATGGTAACTGCCGGTTAATGTCACTCAATTCAAACGTGAAATGTAATACAGAATGTTCCTCAAAAGTATCACGCAAAACCATTAGTTCGGAAACGTCGCGGCAACAGACAAAAATATCGTCGACATATCGTCCATACAGATGTGGTTGTTGAAGAATACCGTTGAACACTTTATTTTCCAAATGTCCCATATAAAATCCTGCAAATGTAGGACCCAACGGCGATCCCATAGCCACACCGTCGGCCTGTACATAGAGAACACCGTCGGGGCCAGTGAACGGAACTTCAGTGGTGCATAAGCGCAATAAATCGGACAAGACACTTTCTTGGAGAGAAGGAGGAGAAAGGTTGCTGTTATGGTAAACACAATTTAAAATTATCTTGATAGTTTCAAATACCGGTACATTTGTGAAGAGACTTTCTACGTCCAAGGATGCAATAATGCCATTAGATGGTTGAGAACTTCTTATTAAATCGATAAACTGAGAAGTAGATTTTAAACTGTATGTTGATGGACAATATGGAGAGATCAGGTTATTAATAGATTTTGAGAGAGAATATACAGCAGTAGGACACTGCGATATTATAGGTCTTAATGGAAATCCGTTTTTATGTATTTTTATGTTGCCGTACATATAAGCAGGGCCGTACTCGCCGATGATCTGGCAAAACCGAGTGTCTGGACGTAATTGTGAGTTAGCAATGGAAATCAATCTATTGGCATTTCTCTTAAGATCGTCCAAAGAACTAGAAGTGATTTTTTTAAACTTATTAGTATCCTGAAGAATAACATTGATTTTATTGATGTAATCAGAACGATTCATAAGAACGTACGTGTTGGTTTTATCAGCCTTTCTGATAATTATGTCTTTATTCTCTTTTAAGGATTTGGCAGCTTTTACGAGTTTCTGAGGAAGATACTTTCTTTTATCGTTTCGATGGACATGTCCCTCGCGAGCCATAAGCACTTTGAGCCTCGGATTACATGTTAAAGAACCATTAGAAACGAAATGCATAATATTACGATACAACACTTCTAATTCAGTTTGCTTTACCAGAGGGTCATATCTTTGCTGAACGTGGCAGTTATAACCCATCTCTAACATTTCGAGTTCATCAGGAGTAGGTGTATAGTCTGAGATATTCACAAAATGTTTAACTTTTTCTTTCAAGCAAATATTACCTCCATACAGCCGAGAAAGCTTGCTCTGAATGACTGATCTTTTTTTAGAATCAAGATGGTTAACAAACGAAGTAATATAAAAGTTAAGATCCGTTTGCAATGAAGAATCAAAAAATGAATCAAGTAAGGCGGTGCGTTGAGACGAATAACTCTTTTCCAACGAATCCAACTTATTACGGCATAATAGCAATTCATTCTTAACACGCTGTAGACCATAAACAGTTTTACAATTCCGTTTGCAAGCAAAACGTTCAGTAGTGTCGTCATTGGCTGTCAAACAATCTTTAGGAGAACGCAAGTTAACTCCGTGACGAGGCAAATTGTATTGTTTGGCCGCTTTGGAGTAGTTTAGTAATTTGTTTCTTGCATATAGCGGTACGATATTTTCTTGTACACAAACTCCATTGAATATAATTGCCCATTTTGTATTTGTTAATTTTTTTGCCAAAGACTCAAAACGTCGAAGGGAAGCCCGTTGTTGGGAAGATAAACTATTAACGAATTCCTTGTTTGCAGCCGTATTTACGTTTATTTGTAAAAAATTTGAAAAATTTAAAAAGACAGTTATGTTATAAAATAAATAAAATAAACTAAAAAGAGTAACTTATAAGTTTAAAGTAATAAACAGGGCTAACGCGTTTCGACAGTTAGTTTGTCATCATCAGAGCCCGAAAAGAAAAACAAAACATGGATAGAATAATGAAAAGTGAAATTAGTTAAAACCGATAATGGAACAACATAATAATATTTATTTTTCGAGAATGACATGTTAATTTATTTTACTATAGGGAGATATTAAAAATAAATTATATAATAAAACTGTTACACATTAAAAAAAAAAAAAAAAAAAAAAATACGGTCGAAAAGCAAAATCTATTAATTGTCAAACGACAGATCTACATCAAATCTCGCGCAACCATTACATTGTTAAAACGGAAAACATCTCTGAAGAATTGCCAAAATTAAATTAATTAATTAAAATGCCACGTAATTTTACACAAAACGTTATCGTCGACGTCGCATAGTTATATTGTCACAATGCAGAACTGCCGCCATTCTTGCCAAAAGAACATTTTCATCATCAACTGCTTCATTTATCGAAACAATCTCATCAGCACGGTCGTCACACAATGTCGCATCTACCGAAACCCGATCGCACGTAGATGACGAGTTGTCGCGGACCGGCTGGCCAACGCTTTCGTGTCGAGAGCCGTCACTGCTCTCACCGCCGCCACTTTCAGGGTCCACGATATGATCCATAGCAGATGTCGACATGGACGAGGGGCCGATATCTAAGTTATCTTCAACAGGATCACCACACTGCTCCCCGCACGGCTCGAAAGAAGAAAATGAAGTGTCCGCATCAAAAAAGATATCGGTGGCAGGACTTGGAACGGGACGACTGGAAACGGGCTCACCACTGTAGCCACTGTGTAATTCAAAATCAGTCGCACCACCTGTAACTCCACCGACAATCTCAGGACCCTGGGTACAGGTAGAAGTTAATTCTACCGAAGAATTGTTAAGTTTGGGCTTTATATTTTTGACCTCACAAGTTAGAGTTTTATAATCTCCAAATAATTGTAATGTGAGATTAAAGGCATCTCGCTGAATGTTCATGATAGGTGCTTCTCTATGTATATATAAGGCCTCCTGTATTTTTAACCGCAATATATCATTAGAAGAAGATAGTATTGTAGTATTTTCATTCAATATTGATCTTGTAAGAGGAATGGCTTTGTGTTCACGCAGGAAATGAGCACGGATACTCCCGCCCTGAACGTGCATCGTCAATCTTCTAGCCAGAGTTGTTCGAGTCTGTCCAATGTAACTAGTTTTATTATCGTGTTGGAAAGGGCATTGAAACTGATAAACTATGTTGGTTCTCTTGAGAAAATTAGAATTAACCAGATTATTTTTCATAACTAATTGATGAGTTTTTTTAGTTTTGTAGTAGATTATTATTTTTAACTGGTGGGTATCAGGAGAAGTGACAAAGACATTGTTTGAGATAATATCTTTAAGAACCTTTCCATCAGTCTCCAGTCCTCCATGCACTTGGGCTCCATAGTATAACGCTATGGGAAGTTTCTTTCCACAATCAGCAACAACTCCCATAGTATTTGCAAGCTTTTTGTCCAAAAACACCTGTATAGTTTTATCTATTTCAGTGTTTGTAAAATTATTGTTCACCAGTAAAGTTTTAATTTTTTGAGTCTCACGATCAAACTCAATCCAATTCTCTGCAACACGGTAGGCTCTGTGTAGGTAGTTATTGATAACATTAACTTTATAACGATCTGGGCAATATCCAAGTGCATTTAAAGTCTCCCCAGTCGAAGACGGCTTCGTATAAACACTCAGTTTCAGACCGGACTCAAACTGAGAGACTAGCGTATCCAGAAATGGTAACTGCCGGTTAATGTCACTCAATTCAAACGTGAAATGTAATACAGAATGTTCCTCAAAAGTATCACGCAAAACCATTAGTTCGGAAACGTCGCGGCAACAGACAAAAATATCGTCGACATATCGTCCATACAGATGTGGTTGTTGAAGAATACCGTTGAACACTTTATTTTCCAAATGTCCCATATAAAATCCTGCAAATGTAGGACCCAACGGCGATCCCATAGCCACACCGTCGGCCTGTACATAGAGAACACCGTCGGGGCCAGTGAACGGAACTTCAGTGGTGCATAAGCGCAATAAATCGGACAAGACACTTTCTTGGAGAGAAGGAGGAGAAAGGTTGCTGTTATGGTAAACACAATTTAAAATTATCTTGATAGTTTCAAATACCGGTACATTTGTGAAGAGACTTTCTACGTCCAAGGATGCAATAATGCCATTAGATGGTTGAGAACTTCTTATTAAATCGATAAACTGAGAAGTAGATTTTAAACTGTATGTTGATGGACAATATGGAGAGATCAGGTTATTAATAGATTTTGAGAGAGAATATACAGCAGTAGGACACTGCGATATTATAGGTCTTAATGGAAATCCGTTTTTATGTATTTTTATGTTGCCGTACATATAAGCAGGGCCGTACTCGCCGATGATCTGGCAAAACCGAGTGTCTGGACGTAATTGTGAGTTAGCAATGGAAATCAATCTATTGGCATTTCTCTTAAGATCGTCCAAAGAACTAGAAGTGATTTTTTTAAACTTATTAGTATCCTGAAGAATAACATTGATTTTATTGATGTAATCAGAACGATTCATAAGAACGTACGTGTTGGTTTTATCAGCCTTTCTGATAATTATGTCTTTATTCTCTTTTAAGGATTTGGCAGCTTTTACGAGTTTCTGAGGAAGATACTTTCTTTTATCGTTTCGATGGACATGTCCCTCGCGAGCCATAAGCACTTTGAGCCTCGGATTACATGTTAAAGAACCATTAGAAACGAAATGCATAATATTACGATACAACACTTCTAATTCAGTTTGCTTTACCAGAGGGTCATATCTTTGCTGAACGTGGCAGTTATAACCCATCTCTAACATTTCGAGTTCATCAGGAGTAGGTGTATAGTCTGAGATATTCACAAAATGTTTAACTTTTTCTTTCAAGCAAATATTACCTCCATACAGCCGAGAAAGCTTGCTCTGAATGACTGATCTTTTTTTAGAATCAAGATGGTTAACAAACGAAGTAATATAAAAGTTAAGATCCGTTTGCAATGAAGAATCAAAAAATGAATCAAGTAAGGCGGTGCGTTGAGACGAATAACTCTTTTCCAACGAATCCAACTTATTACGGCATAATAGCAATTCATTCTTAACACGCTGTAGACCATAAACAGTTTTACAATTCCGTTTGCAAGCAAAACGTTCAGTAGTGTCGTCATTGGCTGTCAAACAATCTTTAGGAGAACGCAAGTTAACTCCGTGACGAGGCAAATTGTATTGTTTGGCCGCTTTGTTTTGCTAATGTTTTGTTTTGTTTTGCTAATTTATTGAGCGCCTTTTCCGCTTTGTTCAAAGGCGCTGTTCTTTTACATGCCCCACGGAGAGAACGATTTTACCCGCTAAATTTTCCGTTGACATGGGCTACTAGGCAGTGAGTGGGAGTCGAACCGTGAAGCTCTCACATTCAAGGCTAACCCTTTACCAACTCAGCTAACCTAGCACGCTTTGGAGTAGTTTAGTAATTTGTTTCTTGCATATAGCGGTACGATATTTTCTTGTACACAAACTCCATTGAATATAATTGCCCATTTTGTATTTGTTAATTTTTTTGCCAAAGACTCAAAACGTCGAAGGGAAGCCCGTTGTTGGGAAGATAAACTATTAACGAATTCCTTGTTTGCAGCCGTATTTACGTTTATTTGTAAAAAATTTGAAAAATTTAAAAAGACAGTTATGTTATAAAATAAATAAAATAAACTAAAAAGAGTAACTTATAAGTTTAAAGTAATAAACAGGGCTAACGCGTTTCGACAGTTAGTTTGTCATCATCAGAGCCCGAAAAGAAAAACAAAACATGGATAGAATAATGAAAAGTGAAATTAGTTAAAACCGATAATGGAACAACATAATAATATTTATTTTTCGAGAATGACATGTTAATTTATTTTACTATAGGGAGATATTAAAAATAAATTATATAATAAAACTGTTACACATTAAAAAAAAAAAAAAAAAAAAAAATACGGTCGAAAAGCAAAATCTATTAATTGTCAAACGACAGATCTACATCAAATCTCGCGCAACCATTACATTGTTAAAACGGAAAACATCTCTGAAGAATTGCCAAAATTAAATTAATTAATTAAAATGCCACGTAATTTTACACAAAACGTTATCGTCGACGTCGCATAGTTATATTGTCACAATGCAGAACTGCCGCCATTCTTGCCAAAAGAACATTTTCATCATCAACTGCTTCATTTATCGAAACAATCTCATCAGCACGGTCGTCACACAATGTCGCATCTACCGAAACCCGATCGCACGTAGATGACGAGTTGTCGCGGACCGGCTGGCCAACGCTTTCGTGTCGAGAGCCGTCACTGCTCTCACCGCCGCCACTTTCAGGGTCCACGATATGATCCATAGCAGATGTCGACATGGACGAGGGGCCGATATCTAAGTTATCTTCAACAGGATCACCACACTGCTCCCCGCACGGCTCGAAAGAAGAAAATGAAGTGTCCGCATCAAAAAAGATATCGGTGGCAGGACTTGGAACGGGACGACTGGAAACGGGCTCACCACTGTAGCCACTGTGTAATTCAAAATCAGTCGCACCACCTGTAACTCCACCGACAATCTCAGGACCCTGGGTACAGGTAGAAGTTAATTCTACCGAAGAATTGTTAAGTTTGGGCTTTATATTTTTGACCTCACAAGTTATTCTCGAAAAATAAATATTATTATGTTGTTCCATTATCGGTTTTAACTAATTTCACTTTTCATTATTCTATCCATGTTTTGTTTTTTCTTTTCGGGCTCTGATGATGACAAACTAACTGTCGAAACGCGTTAGCCCTGTTTATTACTTTAAACTTATAAGTTACTCTTTTTAGTTTATTTTATTTATTTTATAACATAACTGTCTTTTTAAATTTTTCAAATTTTTTACAAATAAACGTAAATACGGCTGCAAACAAGGAATTCGTTAATAGTTTATCTTCCCAACAACGGGCTTCCCTTCGACGTTTTGAGTCTTTGGCAAAAAAATTAACAAATACAAAATGGGCAATTATATTCAATGGAGTTTGTGTACAAGAATATATATATATATATATCTTTGAGACACGCTCCAAGAAACACAACTCGCCATTTGGCAGAAACAACTTTTCGAGCCAAATTCTCGACCTTTCGGCACAAAACTCTCTGTTCGAGACTACAATTAACCAAAAACTTTTCCATTAAATTTTTATTGTCAGACCGACGGACCGTTTCAGCTATGTCAGCCATCCTCAGGGTCAAAAGTAAAACGAGAAAAGTAAACAAACAGAAAGAACCGAAATTATCAAAGAATTAGCACACTAACAAAAGAAAAAACTCTACCTATCAAATCAAAAGAATATAAAATTTATACTATTGGAAATCAATTTTTGCGCTTTTGCTGTGTTATATTAGAAGAGACAAGAAAGTTTTTGGCTAATTGTAGTCTCGAACAGAGAGTTTTGTGCCGAAAGGTCGAGAATTTGGCTCGAAAAGTTGTTTCTGCCAAATGGCGAGTTGTGTTTCTTGGAGCGTGTCTCAAAGATAAATTGATTCCACAGTTTATTCGCAACATATATATATATATATATGAGACTGTCTGTGTGTATGTAGCTTATGCATTGCTAAATTGCTACACCATTCATCCAATCGTAACGAAATTTTTATACAATCTTGAGAGTCAATGCAGAAAGGTTTTGGTAAAAAAATTAAAGTCGGTCACAAAATCAGCGGAATGGGAGAGTGAGCGGAAACTCGAAAGCAAGCGGGAACGGAAAAGCGACCGAGAGGAAAAGAGCGAGCGGGAAAGAAAAAGCGACCAAGAACGGGAGAGCAAGCGGGAGCGGGAAAGCGATCGGGAGCGGGATAGAGATCGGGAGTTGGAAAACGACCGGGAGCGTGAAAGCGACCGGAAGCGGGAGAGCAAGCGGGAACGGGATCGGGAGCGTGAGAGCAAGCGGAGAAGGAAATGGGAGCGAGAGAGAAAAACGATAGAAAAACCTCTAAAAACCCCGAGCAGCGCCGGGTACCCCGCTAGTTTTAAAATAAATATTCATTAACTGACGCAATTTAGCGTGAAACTCTAAATTTATTTACTGATGCATTGTAAAGTTAAGTTAAATCAATGACATCCTGATGCATTATAAGATGTAATAAAATATTCATCTCTTGGTGCATCGTACTGTAATATACACAATTATATCTCCTTTTGGCGCGTTGTAAGTTACATTTGATTATTCACCTTATCATGCTACATTATAGTTTTCAATAGTTTTCAATTTAATATTTGAAAGTTCATCTCTGGATCGTCTCAAATTGCAACAAAAACATCAGATTAGATAATGGCAAGTTCTTTTTACAAACTTTATTACAAACTTATTTTTAAGTTACAATTTCTTTGTGTGTGTGTGTGTGTCTTTCTCTGTACGCAAATATGCAAGTAAAATTTAACCAGCTTTTTGACTAGCTAGGAAGCTGAAACTTTCAGCATAGCTTTATATTGGATGACAATACACGATTCAATCAAAAAAAATCGTCTTTCTAGAACCCACAAAAACTAATTTGTAATCCATATATGGGCTCCGCGCCCCTACACTTAATCTGCATATCCAAATATGGACTTTTTTTCCTCATTAACTAAATCATTGTAGACGATATTAAAATACTATTATCATAATCATAAAATATTTAACAGTGTTTTGATATTTTTCATGATAAGTTATTGACTAGAACATTCGTCTCTTTTACGTATTCCTTTAAAAATGACTGAATAAAAAAAATGATTTTTAAATTTATTTCATCTTATTTATTAAGTTTTTGTGCGGTAGATTTAAATTAATGTGAAAATCTTTGAGATTACTGTAAGAACATTTTCAAATAAATCAAGCAAGGCGAATGCTGAAGAAACAAGCACCTGAATAGACTGTTGAAAAATTCATGTGAGTTACAGTCCTATGCTCAAATAGAAAATTATATTTTTCTTTATTTTTCGATGAATATCAGACAATGATCTGCCAATCGGAGAACGCAATCACAGTCACACACACACACACACACACACACACACACACACACACACACACACACACACACACACACACACACACACACACACACACACACACACACACACACACACACACACACACACACACACACACACACACACACACACACACACACACACACACACACACACGCGCGCGCACGCACACATACACACACACAAACACAACCACACACACACATGCACAAATGCACAAATGCACAAAAACACACATGCACACAAACACACGCACATTCACACACATATACACATTTGCCGTATTTTTCGCATATAACGAGCATCTAGGAAGCTCTGGAGAGGGGTTAAAAATGCGGCTTTGTAAATAAACACACTTTTCTTAATAAAATGTATTATATATATATACTAGCGGGGTTACCCGGCGTTGCCCGGGGTTTTTTAGAGGTTTTTCTCCACTTTCCCGTTTTCGTCGCGTTCCCGGTCGCTTTTCCGTTCTCGGTCGTTTTCAAGCTCCCGTTCGCTTTCCCGCTCAGAAGTTTTGTTATCGATTTTCTCTCTTGCTCGCGTTTCCTTCCAAACTTGCTCTCCCGATTCCAGTCGCTTCCGCGTTCCCGGTCGCTTTCCGCGTTCCCGGTCGCTTTCCAGTTCCCGGTCGCTTTCCCGTTCCCGGTCGCTTTCCCGTTCCCGGTCGCTTTCCCGTTCCCGGTCGCTTTCCCGTTCCCGGTCGCTTTCCCGTTCCCGCTCACGCTTGCTCTCCCGTTCCCGGTCATGCTTGCTCTCCCATTCCCGGTCACGGTTGCTCTCCCGTTCCCGTTAGCCTATAAAACGTAAAATAGATTTGCTAAGACTATATATATATATATATATGAATGTTTGTGGGTTAGTTTGTCTATTATAGAAACGGGAAAGCGACCCGGAACGGACAGCAAGCGGGAACGGAAAAGCAAGCGTGAGCGGGAATGGGAGAGCAAACGTGAGCGGGAAAGCGACCGGGAGTGGTAAAGCGACCGGGAGCGGGAAAGCGACCGGGAGCGGGAAAACGACCGAAAACGGGAAAGCGAACGGGAGTGGGAAAGCAGGTGGGAAAGGAAACGGGAGAGAAAGAGACAAACATTAGAAAAACCTCTAAAAAACCCGGGCAACGCCGGGTATCTCCGCTAGTACATACATAAACACACACAGACACACATACATGCACATACACATACATACATACACACATACATACGCACATACATATATATATAGTTCCCGCTCGCTCACCCGCTCCGCTCCGCTCATTTTGTGACGGATTTCAAATTTTTTTTTTTTATTTGACTCCCCTTGACTCTCAAGGTTGTGTGAAAATTTCATTACGATCGGATGAATGGTGTAGCAATGCATAAAGGACATTAACATACATATATACATATATACAAACATTCATTTTTATATATATAGATATATATATATATATATATATATATATATATATATATATATATATATATATATATATATATATATATATATATATATATATATATATATATATATGAAAAATACATTTTATGTAATTAAATCTTCTAGTTAATAGATCAACATCATTTTTACGATTTTTCCAGACCCGTAAGAGTGAGCTTTATGTGCCTAAAAATACGGTTCATAAGCGGACCCATACTCTCTCCCATTGTTTTTAAAGTTTGTTGTTCTAGATGCCAACAAATTTTTTTATAACAACATTGGGACGATAAAAATTTCAAAAATTACTTAATTAAATGAAATAAAAAATAAATTTGAAAAGAAATGTTTTCTCAAATAAGATACGACTACCCTTTCCTCAGTGAACAATTAGATGTAGAATTAAAATCTACTATTTTGAGAAATTATGAACATTTTTGGCATCCAGTCCCCCATACGGCTTATGGGTCTGAGTTGGTCAAAACAATAGATATCCACCATTGCACACATACACACACACATATATAATCTAAGTTAAGTGAGCGAGCCAGTCCCAAGCCTGGATAAAGGAGGAGGGACAGCTAAAAGGATCAGACTTTGATCCACGACAGGAAGCACTTAGGTGCTTCCTACACACAGCCAATTCAGTCTTAAAACACTTGGTGTAAAGGACTATAAACTATTATAAAAAAAAGAAGCTGTAATTAGTTACAGATTGTCCCAATAATCAAACTGATCCCTATTTCAAAACGGAGAAAACCCCTCAAATAAAGAGGTGTCAGTCTTAAAGGCCGTTCAGTCGTTTATTGGAACCGACAGCAAACAAGATAAGGACATTCGCAAACAAACTGCGGAAGTGCATGCAAAGGGAACCCATCAAGCGGAAATCAAGAAAAAAAGTGTATGAATGAGTGAATGAATGAATGCTGATTGAATTAATGAATTGAGTTTTTTCTGCCAGTAAATACAAACCTTTTTCAATATGACCTCTTGTAATTTAAAAATATTTTTTTAAATATTATAGGATCAAATTGTCATATTATAAGATGAAGGTGTTATATTATAATTATAAGATCAATGTGTCATATTATAAGATCAAGGTCAGTCAAGGTGCCATATTATAAGATCAAGGTATCATTTTATAAGATTAAGATGCCATATTATAAGATTAAGATGTCATATTATAAATAAAAGGTGCCATATTATAAGATTAAGATGTCATTTCATAAAACTAAGATGTCATATTATAAGATCAAGATGCCATATTATAAGATTAAGATGTCATCTTAAAAGATTAAGATGCCATATTATAAGATCAATGTGTCATAGTTGAACGGATTGAAATTCGAAAGAGAAGCAAGGACCGGGTATGATCTCGTGCATACGTGGAATCACACAGTTTTACCTGCTACCCGCACGTGCATCCGGAATTGGAATTTTTGCTGATCAGTGTTATTTAAATATTGAAACCAGTTTTTAACTAAAATCTTTGAGTTTTGAAAAAGTGATTTTTTTGCCGTAAATTGTCGTGTTATCAAATTTTGATAACAACCAACGGATGTAGTGCCGGGGACGAGATCGCGTTAAAAATTAGAGTGGGGACACACTTGAGGTGGACATGGGTCGAGTTGACCCATAAATTAGATTGGGTTGGGTCGCTAAAAATTGATCCATGTCAATCTCTGGTACACACTTGATCGCTCAAATGGCTAGAGTGCAAAACTTATTGCAAATACCAGGCATTAGCACAACTCCACTTTTTTCTACCCAAGACAAGATACACTTAAATAAGAAAATATGTGCTTTTGAAACACTATTTTTTTCATCAATATTTTGTTATTACTCAGTAATCATGCAAGAAAAGCCTAATGACAACAAACAGGTGGTCGGAGTTGAACCATTTGGGACTGAGAATCAGATGGCACTGAAACTTTAGTTGGACGTTCTCGCATCGACGTTCTGCTTCATCTATTTCGAAGTTTACTTTTAACTTATTAAGACAAATTGAAAACAGACTGATAGATGCATGAACGATATAATGGATGCAATGTCGAATAAGAGGCATTGAAAGTTTCTCGAATCCATTTACTTGAAAACAAAAATCTCACAAATCTATAAAAAAAAGTTTTTTTTTTAAATTTAAAAATCACAAATCGAAGCTGACCAGCGTTAACGAGAAACCACTTTAAACGCCTACAATCATTTCCAGCACTTGATTCAATCGAAGCAAACCTGAAACCACACCTGTCACCTGTCCTAATGTCGCATCTCACCTGAAAGAAGTTCAACCTGGCCACTTCCAATTATTTTCATCACGACAGACTTTCCATTCATTCTGAACTTCCTCTCACACAATAACTTTGAGTTTTTTCTTCATTTTCGTTGTTGTCTCATAGCAACGCTACTTGGCAACCTGAGGACATTTTATTTCTATTTGTCAGACGGAGATGGAAGTTTTCCATTAAATGAGAATTGATAAATGAGAATTGATGAATACAAGTTGAAAAATGAGTGCAAACAGACAGGCAAGTGTTGAGATGAGTTTATATTTCAAATATGCAAAGTTTTTTTTTAAATATATTCAAAATTTATACATCAGAGAGAAACCAAGGAGCGAGTTGGTCACTTGGGAATAATTTTTTTTTCATCTTAAACTTTCTTTTAAGGTTTCATCAGTCACCTTCCATTTACGTATTGTATTTTAGGATAGAACGCGTTATTCTTGTTGGATTTCTTGTTAATAAATCAGGAAAAATTCACGTTTTATATGGGAACGATATTATTCATAGAAAATAATATTTATAGCAATAATAGTAATATGGGATATGTATTAAGGATAATTTTTATTTAATCTGAGGTCTTTGGTAGCCGGAGAAGAGGGATAGGTCGACAAAACTTAAAAGAAAGTCACCAAGCATCCTTACGCTCTGCTGAGTTTTTATTACTTTTGTCAAAGAGAAAGATGAGGAAGAAGAAGAAGAAGAAGAAATGAGTTTGTTTACATGTACATGAATAAGGATCAGTCTGAATTGCTCTCTACTTATCGGTCGATATGGAATTATGCATGTCTGACGCATTGAAACGGCACCGCCAATCAGCGGCCATCATTCTAAGAATATTTTGATCGTAGTTTGCCACGCGAATCGATATAATACCCGTGTGACCTCTTTAAATTCAACTTAAATATCAAACGACAAATTAATTTGTGTCCGGAGACTCGACAGTTCTTCTATGATTAAAAAAAATGTCGTGGTGATTAGAAGGGTTGTCTTTTTTGTTAAATTCATGGATAAAAATTATCTTTTTGTTCAACAGCATGTCTTCATTCATTCCCCTTTCTATGAAGCAGTCTGTGGCAGATTAGAAGTCTATGCAACTTTCAAGGTCGATTGTGGTTTACTATTCAATCGCGCAACATTACTTTATCTAGTAGATTTTTACGACACACACACACAAATACACACATCTTAGCTTTCAAGTGAAAAAAAAGTTGTATCAAACCAATCTGAAACTGACAAGTTTTATAGACATTATAGATAAGCTACTACTGCGGTCCTGCGGTTAAACCGGAGTGGAAAAATAATCAAAGCTGAAGCTGCACACACACACACACACACTCACACACACATAAACACACGCACTGAGGCACAAACAAATAAATATTCAGTGATGTTAAATAAACGATTTGTTCAAACACGCTGTCTCACGAACGTAACAGGAAGATACGAATCAGGGATGATTCTCAGGATTTATTGGACAGAATAAAGACTCCCCCAACCCCCCCCCCTCCTCTCCCAGCAGATCCAATGTATGATATTATGCAATTTCAAAGACAAACATTCCTAGTCGTCTAAAGAACTCAGAAAAATACCACGCAGCTTCAGCTTTGGTTATTTTTCCACTCCGGTAGTAGCTGGTTTATGAAACTTACCAATTTTCAGAGTTGTTTTATAAAAACTTTTTTCACTTGAAAAGCTGAGATCCTGAGATGCAGAACCGCAAAACTAGCTTGACATCGAATTTTATGTATTTGTATGGCTAGTTTGAATAATACAAGAATGACATTTTTAATGGAAACGAAAATTGTTAGTGGCTATCGAACTTATTTATATAGGTATTCAGATAGGCCGAGTCGATATGCTCAACATAAAAAGATAGGCAGATGAGGGGGCTGACAAAAATCTATAATAAACGTGCGGAAAATAATAATTATAATACGACCAAATAAATTCCAGGTGAGTTTTTACTGTTCTTATTATTGTATTTTTACGCAGATAACGTGCACTCTGACGTGCCTGGAAAAGTAATAAAAAAGGATGTTGCTCTATCAATCAGAAAATGTAAATATGTACAAAGTATTTTTTAATACATTTTACCAATATAAGTGTATTTATTTATAAACCACATCTTTTTTTAACCCCTCTCCATGCCTTCATAGATGCGTGTTATCTACGAAAAAATACATTATGTAGCGGTCAACAGGTGAATAAATGAGCAGACCGTGACCCTGACCTTGTCCTTTGAGCATTGGTGCTACCGTTGTTGCTTAATAATGTTGATTTTTGGTTTTGGTTACTTTTGGCCTAAACGTTGGGGTAAACTGCTACATAAAGAGCTAACAATAGGGGAAGTCTTGGGATGACTTTCCAGATGCCCCAATACCAAATTTTCTCTCACAAATTTCAGGTTCTGAGTAAATATTTTCAAAAAATTTTACTTACCCAAAAAGCTAAAACATTTTGGAAAATAGTGTAAAACATGGTCAATGGCAATGGCTATGCCATACGTTTAGGTTAAAAATCATATGCCTTGCTCAAGGATGTTTTCTTCAAATGACTATTTCCAATTTTGAAATGAAAATTATCTTATTTCTTTTCAGCTTTTTCTGTTAACCTTGTTATTGAATTAGTTTTAAAACATACGCTAACTTTATGGAATTTAAATCTATATCTATATATATATATATATATATATATATATATATATATATATATATATATATATATATATATATATATATATATATATATATATATATATATGAATGTTTGTATGTATGTATGTATGTATGTATGTATGTATGTATGTATGTATGTCCTTAATGCATTGCTACACCATTCATCCGATCGTAATGCAATTTCACACAAGCTTGAGAGGCAATGGGAGACAATTATAGTAAAAAAATTGAAATCGGACACAAAATGAGCGGAGCGGGAGAGCGAGCGGGAACGGGACTTTATGGAATTTAAATCTATATCTATATATATATATATATAAATGAATGTTTGTATGTATGTATGTATGTCCTTAATGCATTGCTACACCATTCATCCGATCGTAATGCAATTTCACACAAGCTTGAGAGGCAATGGGAGACAATTATAGTAAAAAAATTGAAATCGGACACAAAATGAGCGGAGCGGGAGAGCGAGCGGGAACGGGACTTAGAAAATGAGCGGGAACGGGAAGGCAAGAGGGAACGAAAAAGCAACTGAGAGCGGGAAAGCGTCCGGAAGGGGGAAAGCGACCGGGAGTGGGAAAGCGACCGAGAGCGGGAAAGCGAACGAGAGCGAGAAAACGGCCGGGAGTGGGAAAGCAACCGGGAGCGAGAAAAAGACCGAGAGCGGGAGAGCAAGCGGGGAAGGAAACGGGATCGAGAGAGACAAACATTAAAAAACCTCTAAAAATCCCGGGCAACGCCGGGTACCCCGCTAGTAACAAATATATTTACTTAAGTATTTTTTCAAAACGTTAAAAGGCAAAGTTTGGTTCAAAATTTTTTATTACATACACTTAAATATTATTTTAAAATTTTTAGTACTTTTTTATGTAAGCGTTGTTTTTTATATTTATGTTTTTTATTATCTATAAAAACAATTCCAAAAACATGTACACTTTTTTCTTAAAACACTGATGATCGAGAGGAGGTAGACACAGTTACTTTTTCAAAAACTTCTTCAAAAATGTTGAAGCTATTTTTTCCAAAAAATATAAAAAAATTGGAAAATCTTCGGGGGGGGGGGGGGCAATTTTTCTCCACTTCCCCCGCAAATTACACCTCTGAACTTAACACCAGCAAGTTTCCAAGCAGGACAATTTAAGAAATATATATTATTTTTTAGTGGTCGTCATAGTATGTTATATCAATGCGGAATTATTCTATATAGAACCTTTGATCAGCTCTGTTCGTTGAGTTTATTAGCATAAATTAACATACATTTTAAGAAACATGGAAACTGGAAGTTTCTCCCTCTCTCTTTCTCTCCAGTCAACTTTCCCAAATCATGAAGCTAAAATAACAGTTTTAAGATGTTTTCTAGACCACTAGGGCTGTTCAGCAACACTGCAAACTTCACTTCCGGCTTCTCTTAAATAACATTTTTTTATAATAGTTTAAAATAATTACACCTGGTTTTTTAAAACTCAAATGTCAGTAGGTTCCCATCTTAATGTTAGGAACAACTTGCATCTTTAAGAATTTATTTGCTCAGTAAGGTGCTAAAATAGTTACCCATATTTCTTAATAGACCCAAATTATGTTATCTGTACCTATTGCACTTGTATACATACACTTGTACACATGAATATTGTTTATGAACTTTGTATAACTTAACTGATAATAAAATACTCAATAATCAACCCACTTCAGCTTCTCAAAATAATAATTGAAAATTGATACAATCATGGAAATCTACATCTCCAATAAAAATGGGTTTATCTACATTACCCAAAGATAACTGATTTTATGAGACAAAAACAAATTCTTTCATTTTTTTTAAACTTAAACCCCATTATTCAGTGTAAGTATAAAAGCCAGTTAGACAAACTCTAAAACTGCCGACCCTTCAGCATTTAGGCATTCATCATCATAGAAATTTATCATAGACTTTTTTTTATATCTGTGACATTCTGTATCATAGAACACAAGATTGTATTAACCACTTTAAACCAATTTTAAAACATGATTAAATAAACCAAGTCTGAATAATTTTTTTATAATAAATGTAACAACAGAAATGAAAACCATATCAACCATATTTATAAATGTGACACATCCGTGGGTGAACATCATGTAATGTTCTGAACTCAACCGATTTTAAAGAAAAATGCTTTGGGTCAATTAAACACAAAATTAAAGAATTCTCTTGTTTGAAGACAGTTCGAAGAAACGTCTATCAACTGCACATGAGTCTAACAACATCTGTCAACAAATAAAACAATCTCATTGAACATTTAGGCACATTAAATTGCTTATTGATCCTAATTACTTGAAATTGCAATTCGTTGAACAGAAATTGGGTAAATTATATTATAAACAAAGAATATTTAAAAGTATTGATAACCTTACCTTCATAATTGACTTGCCCATCTCTGTCAACATCAATCTCTCTGATCAACTCATCCACCTCTTTGTCTGACAGTTTCTCTCCAATGTTTGTCATCACATGCCTGAGCTCAACTGCAGATATGAAGCCTGTGTTGTCTCTGTCAAAAACTCTGAAGGCATCTCTTATTTCTTCTTCTTTGTTTCTTGGATCATTGGCAAATCGATTCATCAACTGAATCAGCTCGGAGAGACCAAAGGAGTTCTTTCCTGCAAAGAAAATATTTTATCATTTGGACTATTTCTAATAGTTAATTCATGAGCATAAAAAAAGAAAAAAACTAATATTAAAGTTAAAAATAAGCCACTAACTGATGATATTCTTGATGATATCCTCTACTTCTGCTTCAGTTGGATTTTGACCCAATGATCTAATAACTGTACCCAGTTCCTGACATGGAATTTGTCCATCAGCATCTTTGTCAAACAACGTGAAGCATTCCTTGATTTCTAAAATAAAAGTTAAAAACTATTTTGTATTTATGCTATAAACTTCCTCATTTGAAATTAACAGCAATTCGTTTAACAAACCGTTTTGATCCATGGAAACCTGCACAGATTTAATAAATAACAAATATTGAGTATTAATGACAAACAAAATTTCAAAAATAGCTTAGAAACTAATATGTAACGCGTAATTAAACACAGAATTTACTTGCCATTTTAAAACACTCCACCGCTAGAACAGAATATTGACACCTGAAAGGTGTGTCGAGTTATTTTTAGCGCTACTCACCGCTTGACTTCTAAAGCGTACACAATAATTATTTTCACACTTCGATATGAAAAACCTCAAAAGAGATCAAATAGCCCCCATCTCTCCTATATGCTTTATAATTAGGTTTATTTAAAAAAAAAACAAATTTGCCACACAAATATTTTTAGAATCAACAACCACGGCAAAAGTTTTGGAATTGTTGCTTTCAGAATATTAAATTAAAATTAATACAACCGAAGTATCAACACTTTTGGTGCACGCTTCAAAGTCTAAATTGTAAGATGGGTTGGATTGACCCATGGGTTGGGTTGGGTTGACCAACATTGGTTGGGTTAGGTTCAATTTTTTTTCGAAACATGAGTGGATTGGGATGGGTTGGGTTTAATTAAAGTTTCAACTTTTTATTTATTTATTTTTAGTGGGTAGGGATGGGTTGAGTTAGTATTATAATGAGTTAGGTTGGATTACCAAAAATGGACCCATGTCCATTTCTGCAACAGCTCCTGCATCCTGCATGCCATTTTAAGTGAGATTGAATAAATTTTTACTCGAATTTTTATCTCAACAAAATCAACTTGAATTTAGGTACAACCAGCTCATTAAATTGAAAAATATAAATTTCCAGTGATAACCATGTAGTGATAACCAATAATGTACAGTGGGGTTAGGGTTAGGTAGTTAGTTAGGTTAGGCGACTGCAAACTATTTTGTCAAAAAAAAATTACAAGGGGTGAAAATCTCTATGCTTCCCTCCTGCCGGGGTGCATGCTACCTCTTCTTTTGCATCCCACCTAGCTACGCACCAGAAACATCCGGCAAGGTAACGAACACAAAATATTTTCATCTTTAGCTACTAGTGGCCCTGACCACAATTCACAAACAATATGGTCAATTCTTTTGACTGTTTGACGCAGTCTCTTTCAGTCTTGCTGGAGCCTGTGTGATCTTCCGATTCGGTTTTGCGGGCTTGAATACTACGCCAAATCGTTACATCTCAATTTTTTCATATATGACTGTCGATCACAGCCGGCCTCCACTAGGTCACCGACAGTTCCACGCAACCTAACTCACAACTGTACGGCACAGTCAGTTTTTGACCTTTACCACTTTTCAAGTTTTAAAACACAGGATTATTGTCAATGCAGAATTGTGTAAATTTCTTCAGTTTTAACTCCATTTCTGCGAGCCACTACTGAAACGCAAAATCCTTGGTCAAACCGCTCTGAGCCTCAGCTTTATTGGCATTTGTATGTAGAAGCATTTTCAAACTTTTCAAATAAAACAGTCGTTTCAATATCTACACTCCCACACTTGTCAACAGCATCCCAACAAACCTTTTCTACCTGTCCCGCAACATCCGGGGTCAGCAACGTCCTCAGCTGACTCATCCGTGGCAGTATCACTCATTAGACATCACTTGGAGCTCCGTTCCATTTTTTTTAAAACCATTTATTTCTAAGAACAACATATCCCAATGTCTTGAACTGATGACCACTTAATAAATCCGGCCCGCCACGCAAAAACCGTGAAACACTCTGTCCAAACGCCGCATCACAGGTGTCATCATCACACACCTCATTCAAGCTACCTGCCACCAAACACGAAACTTTCAAAAACCTTTTCTGCAACAAGGATATCTTGGGTACATCAAGCAATCCTCCTGTCTTTCGAAAGAATACGAGTTTGATACAAATGAGGAATTAACCAACTTGATAAGAAAAATTACGAGAAAAATAAACGAAGCAGCACAGGAGAGGATGGAAAGAAAGAACAAAGCAACTATGAACATGATGAAAAAAAAAATTATTTCTTGGTGGTCAGGTTTGTCCTGAAAACGGAATAGCAGACATTGGTACGGCGATGCTGTCAGTGAACAGCAAACAAATTAATGAAAACGGGGGATCTTCAGGTAGTGATTTGCCTGAGTGTCGTCTGGATGGCAAGGCTATTGAGGGTTTGGTCACAGAAACGGCTGAGGCAGTGGTGGACACGGTTCTGGACTAGTATGTTGCTGATAAAGAAAATGTTGTGGGTTGCTGCAGCGAAACCCAGTTTGAACCGGAGTCTACCAGCTGTGTCTCAGAACATGTGACAGATGACTGCACAGATCAGGTGGAGCACAAGGAAAACAAAGAAAAGTGGGCCTTGTAGATGAGTGTTGCTAAATTCTGATAAAATCTGGGGAAACCGTCGGATCCGTCAGAGAAGTTTCGGAAGCCCCTGGTGGTGCCGGCGTCCGTTTGCAGACAACTCCTGGCGTTTTGGAAGAACCAGAGTTTTGCATAGGGGTCCTCCGGGATTTTTGTGAGCAGGCGTAAAGGAATTGTGAAGGGGCGTGGCCAGAAATTTTGAGCGGGGGGCGGGGGCAGAAACTGATTAGTAAATAGTTTTACTGAGAAATTTACGATCCACTAAAGTCAAGGCTTAACGACAGTTTCAGCAATAATTAATAGTAACAAACCATCAAACATTTAATTAGGAATAGTAAATTACAATATGAAATTCAGCCAACGTTTTTTCTGCGAAAAAATGTTGATGACGGTTTTTTCATTAATGTTAAGGTTGCGATTGAGGATAAAATTAGACCCATAGACAACTCTGATCCTAAAATTTTTGATAACTTATTAAATATTTAATTTGCAAAATAATTGTTAACTGAAATATTTCAAAACACACGGGCACGCGCGTCACTTCAACATCAACATTGGCAAGCTTTCGTGGGGGCCCCCATGGCTGCGCCTATAGAGTTGTATTCAGATGATGAGTGTCTCTTAAATTTTAATGGCCGTGGAAACTGCGCATAGTTAAACACTTTTGTTTTAGAACAATATACCTACAATATATCTCAGCGATCTTGTGAAATTTTATCTTACTAGAGTTGTTGATACAATGTTTGCTTCACTCAAAAATGTATGCAACAATTTTCTATTTGCCACAACCCAACCCTGTTTCCCAGTAAAGTTGTCGATGATCTGGAAGGTAGTCCATAGGTATAATGTTCATCAAACTGTCCATAGGTATAATGTTCATCAAACTGTCCATAGGTATAATGTTCATCAAACTGTCCATAGGTATAATGTTCATCAAACTGTCCATAGGTATAATGTTCATCAAACTGTCCATAGGTATAATGTTCATCAAACTGTCTAAAATATGGCGCCCATTTTTGTAGAAAAACGTCGTCTATAACTGGTAGGAAAAGGTAGTTGTAGGTTATTTTCATAAAAATTAATTTCATTTTTAATGCACACGTCAAATTTTTCGCATCGACTCATGGTTAAATTCTTCAGGCTTTTTTAAACACATAAAATTCACAAAACATTCTAACTAGCTTTTAACCTTGCACTTTCCACAGGAACATACACAGCAAACGCATTAAAAACTAGAATAACATTATAATGAATACAATTAAGCCTTTGTTATTCAGAAGCTGAGATATATTGGTGAGGGAAACTTGCGATAGTAATAATTAAAGTTTGGTCACCCTAAATTAATGTTTGCAATGTGTTAATCATTTGCTTTGCATGTAATGAACATTTTCAGGAGAAGAAATGGGCGGTTTATATTCGGACAAGTTCAGAAACAGGCCAGCACATGCAAACTATCATCAATTAAGCCTTCAGGACTTTTTAAATCTGTTCAGCTGCACTGTGGCAAAAGAAATAACGTGTTTATATATTACGATGATGGTTCTGCAAATGACATAAGTTTGAGTTTGTGCTGCAAAAGTTTATTAGTAAAAACAAAATATCAAAACGAGAATATCATAAAAGAGAATGAGAAAACAATCCATATATATATATATATATATATATATATATATATATATATATATATATATATATATATATATATATATATATATATATATATATATATATATATATATATATATATATATATATATATGTATATATATATATATATACATATATATATATATATGCACAATTGACAGGACGACACATCAAGCAAAAGATGAAAACATCTTAGAAAAGATGAGCATTAACAAAATTGATGCAGAAAATCGAATATGAAATGAAAAAGAAATGAAATCACAAATCTTGGAAAACAAAAATAAAAAATTGATCAAGTGAAGTACAAACTCCAACAACAATAACAACGACAGTAGTTGACCCGTCCTTTCTTCCACCATTTCTGCAACTCAACGCACGCGGGCAGCTCACGCTCACAGAAAAAAAGACAAAAAATGATACAAAACAACTCCAACTCAGTTCAACAAAAAGAAGCTCAGAGTTTTGTATACTGCTGAGCTTTAATAAATTTCCAACCAAAGTACTGGAAAAATTAACGTGGACGGAAAACAAAAAAACCCATTAAATAAAGTTAATTTAAAAATGACATCAAAAAGCTCAAAAATAACCAAAAAAATGATCAAATGTTTATATTTGATGAAAACGCGCTCATGTAACGAATAACACCTTGCGGTCTACATACCTTATCAACAAATTAATCAAACAATTATGCAAATTTTTAATAAAAAAAATTGAATTGAGCGTAAAACCAAGTCATATCTATTTATTAAAGAGATTTCTCCGCTAAAAAGAACAAGAATAATTAACAATAAAGAATTTAACAAGCAGGCTCACCTGTGCATTATCTAATATTATTTACACACACAAAAATGTTCACATTTCAACCAAGATTCGCTATGACCATTAAAATTGAAAAAGTTGGAAGTGGCCATATTTATATATGTATATATAAAAAAACTTGGATATATCTCGATGAAAATAGAAAAGCATAACAACTCCATATGAAGAAGCAAAGGCTTAAAAACATCGTAGTTCCTGAAAGGCGATTTTTATTTTTGACATAAATAAGGCTCATCACACAGGTGCCTGGTTGCTTCTGAAAGTTTGCGCACAAAAAAAGAAGAAATTCCTATTCAAATGTTCATTATTTCATCGCCACTAAAAAAAAAATTTGTTTCTTTCATTCTTCTCAAGATGGCCTATGAATGAAATTAAATAAAATTGTTTTTAGTAATAACATGATGGTGACAGTGTAGAATTCTCAAAAAAAAATATTTAAACTAACAATTTTTGATGATCTTTGTTTTTACTGCTTCGACCTGTAACAAAACTCATTACATAAAAAAGTACGTAGGCAGACTCAATTAAACAAAATGC
Source organism: Erpobdella octoculata (assembly GCA_963978895.1). Classification (NCBI taxonomy): domain Eukaryota; kingdom Metazoa; phylum Annelida; class Clitellata; order Hirudinida; family Erpobdellidae; genus Erpobdella; species Erpobdella octoculata. The sequence goes on from OZ022246.1 coordinate 12,371,493, forward strand.
TCATAGAGATATTCAACTTATAATAAATCCTTTCTTAAAAAATCATTTTCAGCATCTTTACAGTTTTACGGGACACCTTTGAGATGCAGTTAAGTATTTTATAAATCACCTTTAAACATCTGTTTTTCGGCAACTTCACTGAGGTGATCGCTGATTTGTTTGATGGCTTTGCTCTGCTGATGGGATTTGTTTGAATTCCAACTCCCATCAACTTCCTTCCGATCCATCTGAAAGCTTGAGTGTCCACTTGCGAATGAACTTATGAGAGATGAACCTGGATTAATAAACAAGACCAAATAAAAACTTGCATCATTTCAAAATGCTGAATAAAAGTTGCATTACAACCTATTAATATTGAACATCATTAAAGCAAATCTGTGAAGGAGGCTAAACAATACAACACAACACAAGGCAAGGCAAGGCAACCCAACACAACACATAACATAACATAACATAACATAACATAACATAACATAACATAACATAACATAACATAACATAACATAACATAACATAACATAACATAACATAAAATAACATAACATAACAAATAATGTAATGTAATATAGTATAGTATGATATGATATGATATGATATGATATATGATATAATGTAATGTAACATAGCATAATATACAACATAATATACATATATATTCTTTATTTTTATTATGGAACATTTTCTAATAAATATAATCCACCCATAAAGACACACCTTTGATGACGTTGACAGGCGTTCTATCATTGTCTTCATCATTAGTGGTGCAATCCCTTCTCAATACATCATCTAAACCTTCGAGTCCTCCACTGAAAAACTTCTCGCACGGAGTTTCATATTCCTCGCAAGACTTTTCCTGTTCTTCAATGACCGGTGTCAGCAGGTCATCGTAGGTTGCATGATCATTTTCTGGAAAGTAAATAAAAGTAGGCTGAATTTTATTAGATAGATACACTATATGCAGCGCTATCTTGAACTACTAAATTATTCAGATGAATATTTACTTAGATTTACCTATATCTTTAGATTCGTATGATCCAGATTCACTCCATGCTGCATCCAGCAACGATTCTGAATTCTAAAAACAATTCACCAAGAAGTAAGAATTATTCATAGTAAATGATAAAGCCACACTTTATAGCCTGATTATACAAAAGATGAAAACACAACTACCTTGTACAGTTCTCTTTCTTCAATAGAAGCATCAGATTGTCCGTGGTGAGATGAAGAACCCATCGATGAACTCATTAAAGAATCTTTCAATGAATCACATCCTTTGTAATAATTATCATATAATATAATATTTTTAATATAATGCAAACACTACACATCCTTTGTAATAAACATCACATGATAAAATACTTTTAATATTATGCAAACACTACACTCATATTTCCTTCAAAAATTTATATTTATACTAATAATATTCAACCACCTGTAACTTTTTCAAGAATATAATTAATAATATAACTTTTCCACTGTAACTTTACATTAAACATATGTTTCCAATGACATAAATCAAGAATATCAGAACTTCATTCAGGATTACTCTGGATTACTGATATATTACAATTATAATATAGCAATATTGCATACTTGTGATAAACAATAAGCACATTTTATTGTTTGCACTTTAATACAACCTCATAAACACAGAAACAACCACCAACCACTTATGCGATACATCATACGTGCAGAATCATCTGTGCTCTCCTTTGACCTCAGCCTGTGGACAGCACTTGGCAGAACGACATTCAGGGTACAAACAGGAGCAGCTGGGACATCCATCCTACTGTCACGAGGTTCCAGCACAAATGCCAACCTACCAAACAGCTCCTGGTGCGGATCTTTGATTCGAACTGTGAACTGGAAGCGATTCTCAACGAACGGTTTAAAAATCAGAGACAATTTCTCTCCAGATTTGACGATGGGGCTCAGGTTACCGATCATTTCAACGTATAATTGTTTGTTTTCCAGAACCTAATTTTGGAATAAATGCGGTTGTTGACTTATTTTAAAAAAAAAATTATCGTAAAAATCTAGCTTACTTTCCTCAATACAGAATTATAAAGCAAAAACTAAAAAGAAATATATATATATAAATTCTTTAAAACAAATAAATATATATAAATTATTTAAAACCAATATATATAAACTAGCTGACCCAGCAAACGTTGTTTCGCCTTTTAAATTATTTTGGTTTTTTTATTAAAAGTTTAATGTACAAAATCAATCTCGAAGAGCAATCGTGTGTACAATGCCCGGGGTTTTTGAAAGTTGTTTTTATCGTTCTTCTCTCTTGCTCCCGTTTCCTTCCCCGCTTGCTCTCTCGTTCCCTCTTGCTCTCTCGTTCCCGTTTACTCTCCCGTTTCCTCTTGTTTAGAAATATATATATATAAATTATTTAAAACAAATATATATAAATTATTTAAAACAAATATAAATAAATTATTTAAAACAAATATATATAAATTATTTAAAAAAAATATAAATAAATTATTTAAAACAAATATAAATATAAATTCTTTAATATTCACTTCCACTTCTCTACTTCTGGCAACTTCAACAAATTTTTCTTTATTTTCAAGAGCTTTGTCTATTTTTTCTTCAGTGGTGCAAATGATTCTCAATCTGGCTTCGTTCTGAGTGTGGTGGCGTGCAAACACAACGAAACGAACGATGTAAGGAATGACTATCATCTCTTTGTGCAGTTCGGTTGCTAGCTTGGCTGTGGCGATCATCCCCTGGCAGTCCATCATCCAGAACCTGCCATTTCAATTTAATATTGGTTAATTTTTTATATTTGAGGCAGATGGTTTTTCAATTTAAAGAAAATAAATTTAATTTGATTTGTTAATAACACAGCAGATTTAAACTCGTAGCGTATGATCGCTAAGCACATTATACTGATTTATAGTTTCTAGTTTGAAAATTTTTGAACAGTTTAACAAAACAAAACACTGAAATACAACCTTGCTGAAACAGATGTTGTAAATGTTACAGTGTTATTGACAAACGTGAGTGGTGTTGTACCAGTGATATCTTCCCACTGTGATGGTGATGTTCCACCTTGAATATATATATATATATATTATATTAATTATTACATATTATTTATTATATATTATATAATATATATTATATTTATATATTATATATATACATACTAGCGGAATCCTAGATAATATATAATATTTTCATAATAATCCATTTTCTATTATCATAAAGAAAATATCTAATAAACGACAAGCTCCGCCTTGCCAATTGCGAGCCAGTCCCAAGCTTGGAGAAAGGAGGAAAGACAGTTAAAAAGATCAAATCTGATCAATGCCAGGTAGTTAAAGTTGAAAAGTTAAAGTTTTTGAATTTCAAGCACCCTTTTGTGAAACATCTCAGTGCTCCTTTACAATTTCAACGTTGCAGATAAGATTAGCATATGCGGTGTTTATGGCGCCGATGGCAGCCCCGCATATTGGTCGCTAACTCCACAAGCTTACTTAGGTGCTTCCTACACACATCCATTTTAGTCTTAAAACACCTGATGTAAAGGACCATAAACTATTATAAAAAATACATGTCTGCTGTTTTGAGGCCCATTTAATGTAGAAGCATTTATACACAGCTCAAATTATATATGTACATAAAAGTAAGTAAAGAATATAACACTTACGATTCTTACCGGTGATACTGCACAGAAGTCGCAAAGAAGGAGAATCAGGGCTGCATTGGTTAAGCATTCCTTTGTGGGTGGGTCGAGGAATCGGGACCGTTAGCGTGATTGGGCGGTGAAACTTTCTTCTCCGAGGTTCTAGAGTCACGATCGGACTAAAAGCTACTCGATTTCCAACGAGCCTGCAGGCTATTTCAGGATACACCGGTTGAACCTGGATGTTATTTATTTATTTGAAAAACTGAAACAGACAGAAGGATCTAAAAGGTGACTACTAACACCGCTGTGTAAAAATCAACAACTTTCTCCTCACTCTACAAACCAAAAACTCAAAGAAGAAATAAAAATAAATGACACTTTTCTATGTTGTCTGACAACTCAAAAGTTGATTTAAAAACAATTCAACAGTTGATGAAAATATTCACAAACCAGAAACTTCATATTTAAATACAAACAAACATATAATTATTATATAAAACTATTTGCATACAATCAAAATAAAGTTTCTGACCTGCAGTCCGACTTTGATACTCTTCAGAAGTGCTCCAGGAGGAAAGACGGCTTGAACTTGTGGTATGACAGTAGAGCTTAATATCCCCCCCTCTGGACCAACAATGCATGCTTCCTGCCTACATCTTGTTACAATGACGAAATATTGGGGGAAATCCACAGTTAGAATTCTCACAACTCTTTTTGACTCCAGCTCTTCTGTACTGCCGATATCTGTCAGATATTTCAAGTGGTCACTTAGTTGTGTGTCTATTTTCTTCTTACAGCATAAGGGTAACAATGCAGAAAAAATATTCAAGTTTTTTTACAGAGAATATATAATATAAGCAAATATTAAAAACCAGTAAAAGAGCCATCCAATGCATCGTGAACAGCCTCTTCAGTAGCAAGCACTGTGTGTTCCCTCCATATGTTGCCTGTGTCAGATCTCAGTATCGTGATTTCTCTCTCTCTTCCACGAAGAGATGCAAAATGAGGTATCTCTATCACTACAGGTCTAAAGAAGAAATATTTATACTTTATATAATAATTATTTATTATTCATTTGTCATTTCTTGACACTAATTGACATTATATACATACACATATAAACATAATTACCCACAGAAAGAAAAATTTTAATACAAATATGAACAAAATAATCCACATCAAGTTATCACAATAGTTTAATTAAAAATTTTGTACTTTTTAAACAATAACACAACTTAATCACTTTCCACCAACGTTAAATTGAATGTCTTGTATAAGAATTGCATACAAATATTATATTGAAAGAGAATTATAATTTTTAATAACTATCATTTCATATTGTTTACACTACAGCCACCATAGGAATACAACAGGCATACAAATAACTTTTATTACCCCAGAAATTTGGTTCCTACAGGTCCCATTTCAAGAATCCTGCTAGCAAGAGCTTCTCCTTCCATCAAAGGTGGTGGACTGGTCAGCTTGCTTGCTTTCACAAGTTTGCAAGTAACCCGGGTGGGCATGCAAGCCTTGTTCGGAGGAACGATAAGTCGTACGCCCGAGTGTCTCGAACCTTGCATGGCTCCTCCCCTCGCGTCAATCATGAAACTCACCAGGAAGCTGAGCGGACGGTCGAAATTATAATATTTTATTAACTGTTTAGTTAAAACAAGTTTTTGTTGATGATAAGCCAATTTAAATTTAAATAATTGAGTTTGTGAGTCACTATAAGAACTACAGAGTGAATTTTGAACAAAATTCTATTCACCCTGCTGCATACCACAGGTTAATCTTTATATTCATATCATACCCATAAATGGTTCTCCATTCTTATATCATCCCCATAAGATTTTCCATTCCAACTTTGTTTCAACCGTAATTTTCAATTTCATTTTATTCCTACTCTGTCACCATGTTGTCAATGCACAACATTCGTTTTAGATCCTTAGTCTATTAGAAGCATTATAGTTTTTCTAGTGATTCATTTTTTTGAAAATAGCACATTTGATAAAATATTGCAAATTATCCTACTTTAACCACAACACAATAAATATATAATTACATTTATTAATATTTAATATATAATTACAACAATATTCCATAAAATTGCTATGTAGCTATCAAATTAAACTGTTTTAACAAGATTCCTAAGCCGTATAATTACACCATCAATCAATCCCTATTTATTTATATAGCACTATTTCCGTAGCGATCAATAGAGCTCAATCATAAACTCATCGAACAGAAATGCTTTAAGTCCACGACGAAAAAAAGTGAGTGAAAAAGAATTATTAAAAGATGCAGGAAGAGAGTTCCAGAGAAAGGGACCAGAGTAGGAAAAAGAACGGATTTATATTAAGTTAGTTAGGTAGAATGGAGAAGGGCAATTTTTAATTTTAAAGATTAGTAGACAAGTTTTAAAAATCACCCCAGGGTATAAATCGCGATGGAGCTATAGTAAGCTGCATTTGGTGTGCTACAAATCACTCAAATAAGCAAAGCAAAGTTGTTATAATTGATAGGATTGTAGAGCTATTTAATAAAAAAACAGGCAGTTGTACCTGCCTTTCTTGATTTCAGCAAAGCATTTGAAAGGATTTCATATAAAACTCATAGAAAACTAAGATAAACTGAGAATTGTTGATCTAGTCGAAAGGACGGTTAAGATGATACTTTGAGGGATGTCAACACAGATCTCATTTCAGCAGGAAAAAGTAAACAAAAGCATGGCTCAAGGATCAGAAACAGCAGAAACCAGATTAAGTTTCTCATATCCAGCTGTATATTTTTTCTTGCCCTGTTTTCTTTTAACATTCATTTATGGTTTGTTTGGTTATTCTTTCAACCAATCAAGCATCACAAAGTAATAAGTAAACCTGCTTTTCACACCTAAAAGCATATGAATTTATAATGAACCTTCTAATGTTTAGGGTATTTAGACACTCCTTATAGAGGAGCATCCATTATAGATATCAGTCCTTTTAAAAAAAGTGTTATCAGGCATTTGCAAATAGTTCGTTTCATTGCTTAGCAATCTGCATCAGCCAATATCAATTACAATTAGTATTTATCAGTTGAAACTCGCAGCACAAGTTAACGTTACAAACTTGACATTCAACTAATACATTGGAAGTGTTTGGGCTATGATGGAATTACATTGAGACTATTTTGTGGGAACCAAATGGAGAAACAAAGTAAAATTATGTTCCCATGTCTCTCTTAGTTTTTGGTGACTGTTTTGGTCATTTTATTTGTTGTTCAACCTAGAAATGCCAGTAAGTGTGAACTATAACAGGAACGAACATTATCAAAAAACAATATGGTAGAATCATTAATGAATGAGAAAAAACTTTAGAGAACTTATCATAATTATATCTGTACTTTTTCACTTAAACACTACTTTATTAACCTGAAGAATAAAATAAATTTTTATACTTCCAAACTGACCGCTTATAAGATTTAAATTTTAACATTTGGATTCACACAACCTACTAGTTTTGAACAACCATTTGAATTTTTTTAATATAACAAATTATTAAACATACAGAAATAAATTAGAAACTATTAAACATAAAGAAATATATTTTAAAATAATTTAAAAAAATAAAAAGAAATAACTTAAATTTTAAGAGCCTTAAAACTAGAAAACACACTCGAAGAAAGAAAGAAGCCCAACAAATCATAACATGCTGTCATAATACTTAGAAACTTAAAAAAAATTGCGATGTCAGCAATATTTCAAAATTGAATCAAGTTCTGAAAGAAAAATAATAAAATAAAAGCGAGAGTTGATGAACATAACATGGCATTCGTTCAAATTTAATTTCATTCAGAGAATTCGCATTTTCCATGGCTTGCCATCTCACAAACAGAACAAAAAATTATTTTAAGTGAATTAGCAAGTAATTCACTTAAGTAATTCACTTTAGTAATTCACTTCACTCTACCAGCTCTTTTTTTTTCAAATAACAAAATAATTACTTTTGCATTGAAAGAATTTGCTAAGATAAAACTTATGAAATGCTTACCTTCTCCATTTCATCATGGAACTTTAAATATCAATTTATTTTTCAATTATTGTGTAATTTATATTAAAAAATAAGTTTTGTTCAAACAAGTTATATTCATTAATAATATATAAATCTCGCTACATAATTCTCACTGGACAAAAAAATATATCAATAATTTTGTAACCATAAATTTCACATTAACAATCTAAATTCCAATTTTTAAACAATTCCGAACGAAGCAGAAACAAACAAACCCGGTGAGCTTGTGTTTGACAAAAGTGATGTTATCGGCGGAGACGCTCGTGTACGCCTGACCAGCGGTGTAAGAAGGAGGTGCGTACAAGTGGCAGTCGGCTTCCGAAAGACTTGGTTTTATGGGAGAGATTCCGTGCCCGGGTGGAAGACTGTTACACATTCGAGGTGAGGTGGCTGCCGTGTCTATGCTCGTCTGTGTAACAATTTTTAAAGGTCGAAACAACTATTCAACAATAACCAGTGACAAAAAATAATTTTTATTATGGTAATTTGTTTGCAATAAAGTTTTAAAGTTCTTGTCTGAGAACTCTGGATGAATGAATGAATGCCTCAAATATAAAAAAAAAACATGATTAAATCATATATGCTTTAATGTTTGCTTGATATTTATATATATATAAATGAATGTCTGTGTGTGTGTCCTTTATGCACTGCTACACATCCGACCATAAAGAAATTTTCACACAACATTGAAAGTCAATAGAGAAAGGTTTTTATGAAAAAAAATTGAGATCGGTCACAAAGTGAGTGGGAGAGCGAGCGGAAAAAAGAGAACAAGCGGGAGCGTTAATGGGGAGAGGAAGCGGGAACGGAAAAGGGAGAAGAAGTGACAGAGCAAAAAGTAGCAGGAGAGTGCTCGGGAACAGGAAAGCGACCGGGAACAGGAGAGCAAGCGTGAACGGAAAAGCGACCGGGAGCTGGAGAACAAGCAGGGAAGGAAACGGGAGCGAGAGAAAACCCTCTAAAAACCCCGCAAACGTCGGGCACTCCGCTAGTTACATTAAATAAAAAATAAAACGTTAACAATAAAAATAAAAACACACCTTGCTTGCAGGTAGCCCCTCTGGATACAGAGCAGATCCACTGACTGATAATATTTCTTCTTGATTGTTAGACGTTTTGAGACTAATTTGCACATTTGATGTTTCAAAAGCAAAAGTTTCTTGATCCTCCTTTATTTTAGAGTTATATTTGAAACATGAATAAACATTTTCAATCAAATCTATATTCTACTAATATCTATGTCTATATTCAATTTTTTCAACAGTTTAATAAGCTTCAAATGAACCTTGGAAAAACAAATGGAATCATCGTGTAAGACATAATCAGGTGCCAAATATTGAAAGGTATCAATAGCACCATCATCACCTGTAATATTTTGCATAAATTAATTATAGCCATATGGCGTGAGTAAACTCATATGAATTTTTAATTAGACCACATTTGTAGGTTGTAACACAAGTGTTTACTGATACGACTCATTCATTCATCCATCGATGAATTACAACTGTTTAGTAATTCATCTTGGATAACTAATAGAAAATAAATCATAAAAAAATAAGTCTAATAAAAAGATAACCTAAAAAAATCTATTTAGGCATAACCAAATTATTGAAACATTTATTCCTTAAATTATTGGAATTGCTAGAATATTAAATTTTAAACACCTCAACAAAATGCAATACATGTATTAAAGAGTTTGACAATGTTTTAACGTGGCGTTAATCGTTAGACTTCTAAGCCACGAATCACTTTATCAAACTTTATCCAACTCACTCGTGGGCCCATTTAGACAGGACAACCAGAGGCAGCCATTTATAGGTGCCTACCCACACCTCTTGCAGACGCTGGTGACGCCGGCGGGATTCGAACCGCCGACTCTCAGGTCCACAGGCGAATGCCTTACCACTATACCACCAGCGCCCGCCCAATTTGTATATGTATACAAATATATAACCTGCTTCTTCATCAGAATCAGACATGTTTGATTCTTGCATGACTTCAGGAATGATAACTTTATATTTCTCCTTGTGAGGAAGTGGTGGAACTTTTACTTCTGTAACTTTCTTTAACATTTCAACTATTGAAATGTAACCCATTCTCTCTGCTATTGACAGTGCACTTTCGCCACTCTGCAAAGAATTTGTATATCTAAATAAATAAAATAAATGTCATTTTTCACAATGATACTAATTATTTAATATTCCATATACTACAGCAATTTTTGTAAATTCAACAAAATTACAAGAAAACAAGTAAAAGTTAATTTAACAATTAAAAACAATAATTTTAAGATAGTAATAAAATTTCATAGCGACATCGTATCATAAAAATATCATCCCGGTGAATAGTAAACAAAAGATGTTTGTAGTTATTATGATGATGTAAGTTTTTGTCGTCATTTTTAATATGCTTCTTCAATTTATTTAACAAATTTTTTGTTTATTGAATATTATTTTTTTTTAATTAAACTAAAAATTATGTTGAAGTGGGGGAATTTTAAAATGATCTTTCGAACTTGAAAACGTCCATGGACATCCCAAGGACATCTGGACAAGTGAAAGTTAATAAAAGCTTGTAATAAACTAACCTGAGAAAGAACATTCGGTGAAGCTTGATGTTTAAGAAGCAAATTGACAACTGCTATATGACCCTGTTGAGCTGACTGATGAAGAGCTGTGTACCCTAGCTGGATTGTATAAATTTCTAGTGTCGATTCATTTTAAACCAAAAAGCGTTTATTTCGGGTATATAATATAATGAATAAAATTATATTTACAAACAAACGATTAATACTAAAATAAAAATTAAAAAAATGCAATAAGACACACTTTTGTTGAAGCATCAACTGCCGTTCCCTTGTCTAAGAGATATCGAATCATATTGAGATGACCAAAATGGCATGCAAGCAGAAGTGGAGTATATCCTGACTGTAAATATATTATCTTAATTACTAAAAATATCCCACATAAAAACACAGAAGTATCTATTATAAAAAAAACATTAAATACATTCAATAGTGAAAACTTCATGTGCACTTAAACGAACCCTAGTTCGTGCTTCGACATTGCATCCGTGGTTGACCAACACTTTGGCCACTTCAACATGATCGCCCTGTGCAGCCAAGTGAAGAGCAGAAAGTCCATTTCTTGCTTGACAATTAACTGATGCTTTTTTCTGCAGAAGTAGCTGAACGATTTCTTTGTGTCCTGACATGCTCGCCAGATGTAGTGGAGTATAACCATTCTAAATTATTATTATTATTATTATTATTAATTATTATTCAATAGAAATGATTTTATTAGATTATAACCATTATAAATTTTCATGATTTATTATTATTTAATAGAAATGATTTCATTAGATTACAACCATTCTAAATTTCCACGATTTTTATTATTATTCAGTAGCAATGATTTCATTAGATTATAACAATTATAACTATTTAAATAATTTAAAACCAACTCTTGATTCAGCATCCGGACGAGCCTTATAGGAAAGCAGTGATTCAGCTATTGTTAAATGATTTTTTTTCGCAGCAACGTGAAGTGGAGTGAAGCCGTTCTAAATAAAAAAAAACATGAAGAAGTTCTCTAATATGACCACGTCTGAATTTAATTGAGATAAATGTTTGTTATTATTTTATATAAATTTATGAATTATAAACAAATCATAACAAAAATAAATGGATAATTTCTAAATCACAGTTTAAAATCATTAAAATGTTAAAACCGATAAAAATGTTTTCTTAAACTACACATTTGAAAGTAGGGTGTGTACGAAGTTTGAATAATGTAAAAAAATAAAATAAATCATCACTGAATCATCAATTAAACAATAAAAAATAAAAATGTATATCTTGTAAATAAACAATTTTCTTTATATATTTCACAATCTCGTTATAAAAACAATTTTGACATAAAAAGCTAAATATGATAAAAAACAAACGAACAGATTTTAATATATAAGATACATTCACTCTCAAACACTGGTATACAGATGACGCAAAAGAATTTCTGCACATCTAAACTCGCCTTAAAGGAGCACATGAAAGTTTATGTTTTTTATAAGTATGGCTGCTCATGCATTAATGATGGAAAAATAGTCAGTGCGATAACTTTTCTTTATTTATCTATTTTAAGATTGTTTTTTTCTGTATCTACTGCTATGAGCAATAAATGTTTCTCTTTATTCAAAATTATTATTATTATTATTATTATTATAGATCATACTTTATCTATGAGGACATTTGTCAGAAATTTAAATAATTGAGTTACAAATAATAATTAAAACAAAAATATATGTATGACTGATTTTAAAATATAAGTTTTAATAAAATAACTAACTTTGGTCAGAAATTTTCATTGATAAAACATTTCGAAATAAAACATTTTTTCACATAACAGCCAACATACCTTCACAGTGCAATGTGTTGTAGCTCCATTCTCAAGCAGTAAATTGACAGCTCTACTTTGATCGTAATGAGATGCGATGTGAAGTGATGTCAGACCATTCTTACCTTCTGCATTGACATGCACACCTCTGTCCAGAAGCAGTTTCATAACTTCAATTCTATCCTGTTTCGATGCTGTGTGCAGTGGAGTGAAGCCATTCTGATGAAAACCGGTTTCAATGATTAATTTATTGAATTATTGTTATTTCTAGATCAATTAAAAACAAATAAATTAAATTTTAATTGAAAATGTTCAGTAATCTTGAAATGAAAAAAAACCCAGAAATTTGAAAGCAATGCTCACTTTATAGATTAATAAAATAACTTTTAAATAGGAATTTAAATTAAATATTATTATTCTTTTTTGAAATAATTTTTTACGAAAACGTGCAATTTTGAGACCTTAGAGATAGAAGACGGGTCGGCTCCTTGTTCGAGAAGCATTTGAACTACTTTGTGGTGACCTTCCTTGGCAGCAAGATGAAGTGGAGTGTGAACGTCTCTCGTTAACGTATCCACGGATGCTCCGTGTTGCAGCAGCAGGGAAACTATTTCAGAATTGCCAAGTCGCGATGCTATGTGGAGGGCTGTCTGATATTCCTACAGAATTATTAATTCAAAATAAAACTAGATAATTCGCAACTGAAGTGAAGAAAAAATAATTAATATTTATTTTTATATTTTCACCATCACAAAAAATGCATATAAAACATTCACAGGCATCTTAAAACTTTTAATTTATTAAAAATCTTATAGAAGATAAAATTATTTTTAAATAGAAACAAGCAATTAAAATTCATTATAATTACAACTTTTTTTAATTTATTCAAAGTGGCATTTCATTCCTGTTCAGAGCCCCAAAAACACTGAGTTATCATCACGGTACTCGACAAAGGAATTTATTAAAGACAAAATAATAATTGTATATTTGCAAATAACCTTTAGAAATATTTTTTCTTGAAAATCAACTGTTACTCACCCTGGCTTTAACATCGACACTAGCTGCATTCCTTAAAAGAATCCTAACAATTTCTTGTTGGTTGGCCCGGGCTGCCAGATGGAGTGGTGTTTCTCCTCGAACTGTCGTAGTGTTAGGGTTTGCTCCGTGTTGCAGGAGATACACGGCTATCGAAATGTGACCCATGAAAGACACAACATGCAGACCGGTCAAGCCAGACTTTGAAAAATGAAAAAATTGAAAAAAGTAAAAAAATGCTTTCTGCATTATATATATTTTTTTTCTATTTTTCTAAAGTTAGGAAAAGGAGTTAGTTAACTCTGCGAGACACTCAACCTGAGCAATACAAATAAACTCCTTGCTTAAGAGAACTACTAGGACGCATCACACTAAAGTCTCTCATGAATAACTAGAGGCAGATGTTTAATTTTGATTTTATAGCAATGCTTATAAAAGTTTTAAATTAATAAATGCCATCGCATTTGGTGAAAAAATATCATCACACTTGATGAATAAATAAATAAAATGACATTTGATAAAAACATACTATGACATTCAATGAAGAAAACACATTACAAAAATAGCTTCTTTTGCATACTATTTTTATTTCTCTATGTAAACTACTAAATTATTGAAAAACTGTCCTAAGTTGCACTGAAAAATTTTGAAACACAGCAACATACACCACAATAACATGGAAATATAAACAAAAAACTGAATTGAACAACTGTTAAAAAATCATTAAGAAAATATTCGAATAAACTCCTGCAAAAATAAAAATTCCAAAAATGGCAGACATAAAAAATATTTTCAAATATTAAACATAAAATATGACTATTGTGCTACCAATTACCTAAATTGTGATAAAATATTAGGTATTTAAAATACAAGTTGTTGTGCAACAAAATGTAATTAACTATCCAACCTATAGAGCAAAACATAAGATGTAATAAAAGAAAGATATGTGATGAATGTCGTTAGAACGGGTATTTCATGAATAATTGATCGTGACAATAGCCGCAACGTATTCATGTATTCGTACGAGAGCGTATTCATGTATTCGTACGAGAGCGTATTCATGTATTCGTACGAGTGTATTCAAATGTGATGTATCAGCACGGAAGCATTCAGATTTGATTTCCTTTCTGCTTATCATCTTCCAGTCTCAGTTCTCTTGTATTTGTTACATTATATTTTTTATGGTTTGAAATAAAAATTTCAGAAGTCCAATTTGAAATGTTCTTCTTTGAGATGCAGTCATCATATGAATGGCATAAATGTTCTAATCACTAGTGCACAAGAGAGATTCAAGAAGTTTCTTATAAAAACAAATTGTAAGCATTGCTAGAATATATCAATTCTGGTAATAATACAAATGACCAGAAAATGTGTTTGAGAGATGAAATAAACAGCAATTACACAATTGGCTGATATAATAAACAATGAACAAGAACACGCCATTTGATAATATGTTCAATAATGAGCATACGAACATGTCTTTTGATAACATGTCCATAGTGACATGATTTTAATCTAATTAACTTAACTGTGACTCGTATCTACTACTTTTTCACCACAAAGAAGTGTAAATGGAAATAAAATACAAAACATCTTCAACAGCTTCATTCATCAAAACTCTTTATGGGAGAGCAACTGATTCTTTCATAAAGCATTATTTTCTAATTACGTTCGCGAAGCACCAAAATATTGAATTATTTACATCTTATATAAAATATTTCTTATGAGCAATAAAAAACAGATGCTCACTGATATATGTTGCTGTATATATTACACAATAATAAATATAAATATTAAAAATAAATGAAATATTGCATTAAAAAAAAAACCACCACACCAACTTACTTCTGTCATGGCTTCAACAGAGGCACCGTATCTAAGAAGAAGTTCAACAATCTTTAGTCTGTCTTTTTTGCATGCAATGTGTAAGGGTGTGAAACCATTCTGCGTGGATAAATGTAACAAATATTTAATAAAAAAATATAAAAAAGATATAATCATATTACATCAAATAAATATAACATATATTTAATAAAAAAATCATAAGTAAATAAAATTAAAAGATATAATCATATTACATCAAAACAGAAATGCTCAGTCTTAAAACACCTGCTGTAAAAGAGTATAAACTATCATAAAAAATTTAATAAATATAAAAAATGAATGAGAAATGCAGAAACATTAAAATTAAATCCCAGTGATTATATGTGCAATTATATATTAAAGACATAATATGCATCAAGTGATAATTTCATCAGTGGCAAATAAAATGTAGCTCTCACCAAAGCTCGAGCATTGACTTCACATTTTCGTTCGAGAAGCAGTTTTGCAGTTTTTACATTTCCACAATGCGATGCTACGTGCAGTGGTGTTAAGTAGTCCTGTTGAGACATCCAATAAAAGTATTGATTTTTCTATGCTGCCACCCCAATAAATCAAAATAAGTTATAAAATAGCAACAACAAAAATGGATAAAATTAAGCAATTAAATTATAGACCAACCACAGTCACATCATCAATGGGAGCCTTGTGATACAAAAGAAGTCTTGAGCAATCCACGTGATCTCCCTGGACAGCCATGTGCAAAGGTCCGAGGCCGTTCTGTGTCTTGGCGAGGACTTGTGCGCCCCGTTCGAGAAGAAGATCAACAGTGTGGCTGTTTCCACTTCGAGATGCACAGTGCAATGGTGTCAGACCATCCTGTACATTGGTGGCAGGAAAATGTGGTTTTTTAGGCAGTGAAAAACCATGAACCGAGTCACTAAATTGCATGTCATTGAATTGTTGACATTGGGGATTGACCTTCAAAGCCAAGGAGTTGACAATGTAAGCTCTTTCTGTCAATTTGGTTAATCCTCCTCAGAGAATTGTTAATGAATTCTTAAAGCTCCAAAGCTTATTATTTGCACTAAACTTATAATAACAGCTAAAAAATAATATAAACAACAACAATAATAATAATAATAATAACTGCTTTATGTAGTTCAAGAAATACTATTTTCATGTTTTATAAAATGAATGTTTTAGAGACCCTCGTTGTGGCTTCAATGTTGGCATGATTTTCAAGTAGGAGAGTAACCATGTTGTTCTTGCCCCATTTTGCTGCAACATGAAGTGGTGTGATTCCATTCTGTTGGGAACAACAACAAAACCAGATACGACTACTTTTAAAACAAACAATACTTTGAAACTGCCTTCCCAGGATAAACAGATAATATTATTCATATTTTATCGAGGAACATGTCATAATAAATCTTTGAACTTCATGTAATAAAAAAAAATTGATAGTTTGTCATCTGAAGACAATACAATTGCAAAAAAATACAAATCTAAAGAAACATTAGGCCCTGATAATAATACTCATATCTCATAAAAACAATAGCTTTTAGTTTAATTTTGTCTCATCGTGGTGATCGTGTGTAACTGTGTGATGTTGTTTCAACATGTAACAGTGTGTCACTGTATTGTGATGTGTAATGATGTTTCACTATGATGTGTTACTATGTGGTGATGTGTCACAGTGTGGTGATATGTCAGTGTGATTATGTCTTTGTGTGGTTAGGTGTCACTGTGTGAAGATGTGTCAATGGGGAGGAGATGTCTCATGTGTGATGTTTCCATGTGCAGCAATATCTTTCTGTATGTTGATGTGTTACTCTGTAATGATGTATCAATGTGTCACTGTGTGGTGATGTGTTACTCCGTAATGATGTATCAATGTGTCACTGTGTGGTGATGTGTTACTCTGTAATGATGTATCAATGTGTCACTGTGTGGTGATGTGTTACTCTGTAATGATGTATCAATGTGTCACTGTGTGGTGATGTGTTACTCTGTAATGATGTATCAATGTGTCACTGTGTGGTGATGTGTTACTCTGTAATTATGTATCAATGTGTTGTGATTCGAAACTGTGTAGTGATCCGTCAATGTGTCAATGTGTGATGATGTCTCATTGGGTGGTGATGTGTCAATGTGTCTTTGTGTGTTTATGTATCACTGTGTGATGATTTATCTATGTGTAGCGATGTATAAATGTGTGGTGATTTATCACAGTGTATTGCTCCAAAGTCAAAGTTAATTACTTTTAGTGATATCAACATTACATTTTCTCCATTATGAACATTATCTTATTTATGTACTTTCCAGGATAGTAATACTATCTACTTAACTACCGTTCCTTTTTAAAAACTGTGTTTAATATTTGTAATGGAAATTTACAACACATCCTGGTTTTTTAATCAAATCATTTCATAGACTGCTTTTTATGTTTATTTCCCTGGCTAACCAAAAGCAATCTGAAGTAGAAATTATTTCAACCACATCAAAAGATAAAAAAATGTATATGTAGCATAAAGCACATTAAAAATGTTATTTGTGAAGGATAAAAGAATACGGTTGAACAGACATCAATTTCAATGATTCCTTAACTCATCTTTTAATGAATCATTTTAAATTAAGTCATATAATTATAAGAATTGATGATAAAAAATACAGAACTATCAAATTTACACTTAACATTGGCAGCACATTAGAAGTAAAGATGTGAGTAATGTACTTTATTTTTAAAAACTAAAATTATTGATAAAAACAAAATTGCTTCTTTTAAAACATGGAAAAATAATTTCAAAAATATGAAAATATTCCATGTTATGTAATGTATTACATAAATTTACAACAGAAGGAAAAGTAAAAAGAAGAGAAAAAGGTGAGAAAGTATCAATCCCGAAAAGTAAAAAAGTACAAATGTTGAACAAGGACCAATCACGAAAGACTCACTTACTCTAGCTTTATAATTCACATCTGCTTTTCTTTCTATCAGGAGTTGGGCGATATTGACGTTACCATAATGAGATGCAATGTGCAGTGGTGTGAATCCACTCTGCTCAGAACGAGATAATTATGCCTTATTAATAATTAATTAATTTCAATTCAAACAAACAATTTTTTATCGACTTGTAAAAAGATCATAAAGTGTAAATTTGTAAATTAAGTGTTCAAAAAATATGAAAAAAATAGAAATTTTTTTAAAAATAAAACAAATCAGACAAACTTTTGTGGTGTCGTTCACAAGTTCTTTGGACAACTGTAATTTAAAATGTTTAAATATTAGCGTGATTTATTATTAATGAAAATATTTAATGTGTAATGAATATTCAATGAAATTAAAATAATGAATTGTCATCTCATTTCAGATTGTAGTTTGGTAATGCTAATGTACAACTAAATAAATACCGCTGTTCAAAATAAAAAATAATAAATTTTATGTGAATCTGAGACAAAACTGATAAGAAAACAAATTGAACAAGAAAAATAAAAGAACAAAATTATATAAAACAATTCCTCCATAGAAATAAAATCCTAAAATACAACAGAATACGAGATACTCATTTCAAATAGACATGGGAAAACATTCATATTGATGTGTGCACAGGCATGCTGGATGTTGATGCTGTGATCATTGATTGGCAGAAACAAGAGAATGGAAAAAGTTGATTTTTTTTTACTTTTTATAATCAATTATTTTACATTGTTCTATCAAATAACTTTATTTGTTGTAACAACTCATATAATTATAACAGACAAGTTGAACAAAACAACAACTGTGCATGTACAATGTATTTAGTGTAGAATCTATAAGTTCACAAGTGTTTAGTGTTGAATATATCAGTTCACAAGTGTGTAGTGTTGAATATATCAGTTCATATGTCTGTAGTGTTGAATATATCAGTTCATATGTCTGTAGTGTAGAATCTATAAGTTCACAAGTGTGTAGTGTTGAATATATCAGTTCATATGTCTGTAGTGTTGAATATATCAGTTCATATGTCTGTAGTGTTGAATATATCAGTTCATATGTCTGTAGTGTTGAATAAATCAGTTCATATGTCTGTAGTGTTGAATAAATCAGTTCATATGTCTGTAGTGTAGAATCTATAAGTTCACAAGTGTTTAGTGTTGAATATATCAGTTCACAAGTGTGTAGTGTTGAACATATCTGTTCACAAGTGTGTAGTGTTGAATATATCAGTTCATATGTCTGTGGTGTCGAATATATCAGTTCACATGTGTGTAGTATTGAATATATCTGTGCACATGTGTGTAGTGCATAATCTATCAGTTTTACCAGATGTGAAATGATTTTTTCAGACCCAATTAAGTTTATCCAAAGTCTCATTTGCATAAAATCATAGGTTCACAAACAAGGCTTTAAGTTATTGACCAGCAAACATGATTGAATCCGACCATCAGAATATTGGGAAATCACATTTAATACATCACGAAAAAATAACGGCATATAATTGAATGAAAAAGAAAATCAACTAAAAGCCTCTGAATATCCATTTTAACTGTTTTCTATTAAACAAACACATACAGTACTCATAAATGTCATTCACTGCTACTGTAACATTGTATCGAAAAAGGAGAGCATCATATCATGTTTACAAACAGTATAATTTATCCTGCCGTGCCTTTGCGGCTTTTGTTTTCGACTGCCGATGCTGTGCAGAAAAAATAAACAACCTTGTTGGCTTTGTACTCCGTCATGTTTTTCTCATTTTGCAGGAGCAGTGCAGCAGCCTTGACATCGTCCTTTTTGGCAGCCATGTGCAGGGCAGGAAGATGCACTTTGCCTCTACTGTCGTTATCAAGTAGAACGCCAACGACCTTGTCGTGACCTTGCTGTAAAGCAACTGCTAGGGGAGTGAACCCATCCTGTAGTACATTCAAGTTTTTTGAAAAGTTTACAAAAAATTGTAAACCATAAAATGAAACAAATTAATTTACAAACAAATGACTCATACAACATTTTTTTTAAATCCATTTTCGTGTCGGCTTAGTCCAAACAAACATTCTCTTGGAAGAAATTATCTATTTTTAATTTTAAGAACCTGCCTCAATGCACTCATGACAGAACTGCTAACTATCATAACTATTATATTAATTTTCTACATATTTAAAAATTAAATATTTTTAAGCACATATAATTAATTCTAACATTGAAAAACTAGACAGTTTTTTATTAGTTATTAAGTAAAAATAACAACATAACACATTGAAATGAAAATTAAATCATTTATGATACTAATTTTATGTAACTCAAAGCCATAAAATATCCATAAAATATTATAAGCTCGATGTTTAATGTATATATCGATGTTTAATGTATATATCGATGTTTAATGTATATATCGGCTTCCAAGAAATATGCAAAAGAAGAGTTTTTAAGTCCTGTTCTCAAGTGGATTCAATTTCTAGTCAATTCAGTCCTAATTTCCATATAATCATTGAAATCTCCAGTAGTTATATTTAGTGCAGTCACAGAGTGGAAACTTCAAGAGAAGTATGTACTATTTATACACTTCACATACATTTATGTATTATATAATGCGCAAGAACATTCGAAAAAGAAGTAAAAATTTGATAATTCGCAAAACACATTTGAAAATATATTCAAACATTGAAAGCACAAACTTCAGTGGCAAGGCTTGGACAGGCGTTGTTCTGAAGTAGGAATTTGACAATGTCGATGTGATTCTCTTGGGAGGCCATGTACAACGAGCTGAAACCATTCTAAAAGCATTTAAGCATTTTTAATAAGCTCACAAACAAACTTGTGTTTTGAAACAAAATGAAAAATGTAGATTCAGTGGAAACAGCACAATATATCTTTTTATAAAAAAAACAGCACATCCATGATTAGTAACAAATTCGAACCAAATACACAAATAAGTTCGAAAGAAAAGAAATTTGTTAAATATATCTTTCGTAAAAAGAGTGTCTATATAAGTAATAGTATGAATTCTTTGAAGTTTTTATTGACACAAGTTAAAGTTGTTGCTGATCTTGCTTAGCTGTTTATTAAATTAGAACCCTAATAACTCTTAATTAGAAAGCATTTAATTGAATCTGATAGAAAATAATTATTTTTTTATCACATAATTATTATAAGTTTATAGATAAGTGAAAACTAAACACATTAAAAATTATATACTGTTGGATATTAATTTCTTGCAATAATACATCACTGACTTCTCAAAGATAATATAAGAACAGTTTTTTGAATAATCTCACTTGAGATTGAATGTTGACTTTGGCACCAAGTTTAACAAGGGTTTGGACAGCATCCAGTTGGCCAGCAAGAGATGCAATGTGTAAAGCAGTGTTACCTTTCTGAACAAACCATTTTAAACAATGTCTAACAAAACTAAGTAATGAATGGAAATCATTTCAGACATAAAAGAAAACATATCTAAGAACATGGTTGAAGCGATTCATTTAATCTATCAAAATTCCTTTTGCGAGAAGTTTTGTCTTGTAGTATAATTGTAGTATTATGAAGTGTAATTGTTTTTATATTCAAAATATTTTTGAAGAAAACAAACCATAAATTTATATAGATATAAAACATATGTAAATAAAATCAATTTATCTGCTTTTATTATTTTTATAAGCAGCATAGAATAATAATATAAACAATACACGGATGAAGCAAGTAATTGATTTTTTTATATTTTTGTTTTTGTTCTCTATAGAAAATTGGTTTTGTTTTTAGCAACTATCCCATAAAACAATGCAGCACAAATGCATCAGGTATCAGCACTCTAAAACACTTCTAAATGACAAACTAGCCTTTGTAATGGAATTAATGTCAGCTCCTCTTTTTAGAAGCTCTGAGATGATCATTGCATGTCCTTCTTTAGCAGCCAAGTGTAGTGCATTCATTCCATTCTTCAAGTGTGTAAAAAAATTAAATAACATCAGAGATGAATCTCGTTTGTGACTCGTCTAATACACATCTTGCTTACCGCATTGCAGACATTAATGTCTGTTTTGTTTCTAAGATGTTCCAGAACCTTTTCCAGGTTACCGGAACGAGCTGCCCTCAAAAAATTAGCACCTGCATCTGCCTGCAATATAGATTAGGTTTGTACTGTTTTTGATTTAATTATGCAAAATAATAGAGTAAATATTGCAAATTATATCATTTATTATAATTGAATAAAATCTAATTTAAAAAAAATGAAGTTAATGTTAAAAAAATAAAACAGAAAAGGTAATTGAAAACACACAAAAGAGATAAATGATGGTCATAAATTTCAATTCAATAGATATAAAAAAAAAACTTTGTTAGTTATCTTTAAATTGTGCTGTAAACTAAAGTGAGAATACAGTGTGATAGACAACTAGGTCTTGTCAGTGCAAAGAACAGCAGCACGCTATGCAGGCTGCATCATTGGAAATCAATACAGAAGCCTGAAAAGATGCCTATGTAAGGTTGTGGCGAGACATGCCCCAAGTCAGGCAATGGTCAAATTAAAGCTAAATAAAAACAAGTTTATATTTGCATGTTGTTAATTATCTTAATACTGAATAATCATCACCATCATCATGCATTCAAATTGACCTTGAAATACTGTTTGTGCATATGGAATGTAATTAATATTTAACACCAATAACTTAATTCAAAAATTCAATAATTTTTATAAAATAAACAAAAGTACAAGATATTGTACAAGAACAGAAGGTTCTCAGGTTAATAAAAATATTTAAAAAATTGAAATAATTCTTGAAAACGCTTCAAAAATAACCTCAAATTTAAAATTAATTTCTCCAGCTCTGCATAACATTTTAAAGTTAAACAATTAAATTAAATTGCAAAGATAAAAAGTAAAAACCTTTCTAGGCTTGTGCTTTTCTTGAACAGAAGCAATGTTTACATTATTAGGAATATTTTCATTCAAAATAACACGACAGTTTTCGTCTTTCGACATCTTTTATGAGTTAAGCAATCTTTTTTCACAGAAATAACATTTGCGATGAACAAAGAGAAACACAAAGTAACAATTTTTTTTTAAATAATGCAATGCCAAACGCGGATAGTTTTACAGGACAAGCAGAAAACCTTTAGCACAACACACAACGATACACTACTGGAGTCTTGTCGTCAACCCGCCCGTCGACCGACACGCGTTTGTAGTGCATCCAACGACCGCATCCGCTTATAAAAAAGCAAGGGCAGCTTTAATTACAGTAATAGTTTTATAAAATTAACATTTTTGAATGCTGTTCTTATCTCCTCGATAAATTGTAATATTTTTCTTTTACATTTTGTAGAAGTTTTTTATGTTATCAATTTCGACAAAGTCATATAAAAGGATTATAAACGAAATTATTTTCATCATTTATTAACTTTTCTAATTTTTATTGTTTTGTGACCTGCCGTTTTGGGAGCAGCCAAAGCCAAGGGGCAAGGTATACTTTTTTGGTAAATGGTCAATGGTCCCCCCCGTTTTGCTCAAGCTCTCCAATTTTGGTCAATCTCCCCAGTTTTGGTCAAACTCCTCAGTTTTGGTCAGGTTCTTCAATTTCGGTCAGACTTACTCCCAGTTCAAGCAGGCTCCCCATTTTGGGCTCGCTGTTGTTAAGCTAACACAATTTCTAACTTTCTAACGACCTACAAAAATATGTCTAATTCTTATGGAATGGCACATAGGTACTGCTAATGCAAGGGTTCTGACATTAAGTGGTATTCAAGTGCTATGAAACTCGAGATAAGAGTACTCAGTGGCACGGGCCGATTTTTTGCGGCCCGGTTTGTCGGTAACGCGGCCCGGCCCGTTTCATAGGCCACAAATTTCAGGCCTTACCCGTTTCATAGGTCAAAAATTCTATTTAGGTTTGGCCCGTTTTTTCAGGTCAAAAATTCTATTTAGGTTTGGCCCGTTTTTTCAGGTCTAAAATCTCTATACTTGGCAAAAAATCTCGGCCCGGTCCGGTTTGACTTCAGGCCCGGCCCGTGGAGTAGGAACTCTACTCCAGATCATTGCAATGTTGATGATATTTCGATTGATATTCGCTATGTGAGCGATGGAAAAGCACATAGCACAATGATCAAAGTGAGTGAGGTAGATGGTAAATGCAGGAGCGGATACACGATTCTGGGAACCGGAGATGCATTGCATCTGCACAGATGAATATAAAACCTCTACCTGCCAGGAAAATCGCAAAAGAGAGCATTTTTATCAGCTGAAAAAAAGTTGTGTGGGAACAATATTCAAGTTGTCTAAGTTTAAATGCTTTTAGCATAAAATATTTCTTTTTGACGTTTTTCATTTTAAAAGGTCAAAAGTATTTCAATTGAAAAACAAAATTAGTACCAAACTATTACTAGTTCAACCGATGCACTATTATCAGGGATGTTAAGATTGGTATTTTTCAAATACCAATACACTATTGGCAATAAATTTTCGTTATTGGGAATGGTATTGTCAATACTTTTACTCAGAGGAATTGGTTTGGTATTGCCAATACATTTGAAGCAAACATTAGTCAATTCAATATTCAATGCCAATATTTTTTACAAACTTTTATTTAGGTTACAATCTCTGTTTGTGTGTGTGTTGTGTGTGTATGTGTGTGTGTGTTTGTGTGTGTGTGTGTGTGTGTGTGTGTGTGTGTGTGTGTGTGTGTGTGTGTGTGTGTGTGTGTGTGTGTGTGTGTGTGTGTGTGTGGCTTTCTCTGTACACAAATCTTGCAAGTAAAATTTAACCAGCTTTTTGACTAAATAGGAAGCTGAAACTTTCAGCATAGCTTTATATTGGATGACAATACATGATTCAATTTAAAAAAATTTAATTTGGACATTTTTTGTATTTCTAAATCGAGTGAATATGAAACAAAAATTTGTGTTGAAAAACTCGTTTTTTCCTATATTTTTTAACATTAAAAATTGAAATTTGTCAAAAAATTCAAACTTAGAAAACTTAGAAAACTTATTTTTTTTAAATTTTGACATTTGTTTCGTTAACTTATTTCTTTTTAAAACTTTTATTTAGATTACAACCTTTGTTTGTGTGTATGTGTGTGTGTGTGTGTGTGTGTGTGTGTGTGTGTGTGTGTGTGTGTGTGTGTGTGTGTGTGTGTGTGTGTGTGTGTGTGGCTTTCTCTGTACGCAAATCTTGCGAGTAAAATTTTACCAGCTTTTTGACTAGCTAGGAAACTGAAACTTTCAGCATAGCTTTATATTTGATGACAATACATGATTCAATTAAAACAAGTAAATGAAAAAAAAAACGAGTTTTTTAACACAAACTTTAATTTCAAATACACTCGATTTAGAAATACAAAAGATGTTCAAATTATTTTTTTAAATTGAATCATGTATTGTCATCCAATATATGTATGTATGTATGTATGTATATATATATATGTTATTCATGCATTGCTACACCATTCATCCGATCGTAATGAAATTTTCACACAACCTTGAGAGTCAATGGGAATTAAATATAGAGAAAAAAATTTGAAATCCTCACAAAATGAGCGGAGCGGAGCGGGTGAGCGAGCGAGAACTATATTTATATATATACTAGCGGAGTTACCCGGCGCTGTCTGGGTTTTTAGAGGTTTTTCTAATGTTTGTCTCTTTTCCTCCCGTTTCCTTTCCCACTTGCTTTCCCGCTCCTGCTCGCATTCCCGTTTTCGGTCGCTTTCCCGCTCCCGGTCGCTTTCCCGCACCCGGTCGTTTTCCCGTTCCCGGTCGCTTTCCCGTTCCCGCTTGCTCTCCCGTTGCCGGTCACGGTTGCTTTCCTGTTCCTGCTCGCTGTCTGTTCCCGGTCGCTTTCCGGTTTCTATATGAGACAAACTAACCCACGAACATATATCTATATATTTATATATATTAAAATGAATGTCTGTGAGTTTGTGGATCTGACTCTTATAGAAATCTAAACCGATGGAGCGATTCTGATGAAATTTGACATACAGGGAAAGAAAGTTAAGAAGATTTGGACTCCCTACTCCGATCCCCCGGCTCAGGGGGGCAAAAAAACTATTCTAGGCCAGAAGTGCCTATGTACGACCATCAGAAAAAATTGCGTAATAAAATTCAAATTTCGTTTATGTAACAATGTTTGAAGGCTTCAAACAACTTTTAGCCACTTTTAGCAAATCTATTTTACGTTTTATGGGTTAAAAGAAGTTAGGAAAGAATGGAAAAGAGAAAATGAGCGTGAACGGGAACGGGGGACGGGAACGGGAACGGGAGAGCAACCGTGAACGGGAACGGGAGAGCAAGCGTGACCGGGAACGGGAAAGCGACCGGGAACGGGAAAGCGACCGGGAACGGAAAGCGACTGGAAGCGGGAGAGCAAGCAGGGAAGGAAACGCGAGCAAGAGAGAAAATCGATAAAAAACTTCTGAAAACCCCGAGCAACGCCGGGTAACCCCTCTAGTAGGTTTATAAAACTTTTTTATTTATTTTAGAATTTTTTTTTTTTAATTTTTGAAGGGGCAATAACCCCCAGCCCCTGCACCATAACGGGTTTATAAAATTTTGTCTTTATTTATTTTAGAAATTTTTTTTCAAAAATCCTGGGGCGAAGCAACCGCCCCTGCCCCCCCCCCCCCCCCCCAAACCGGTGTTGGGGTGGGTAGTCGGAAGTACAAAATAGAAAAATTGTCATCGGGTTGAGAGCCATATTTAAAGTTTCAGAAAGGTGAAATTTTT
Source organism: Erpobdella octoculata (assembly GCA_963978895.1). NCBI lineage: Eukaryota > Metazoa > Annelida > Clitellata > Hirudinida > Erpobdellidae > Erpobdella > Erpobdella octoculata. The sequence goes on from OZ022246.1 coordinate 12,398,127, forward strand.
TGCAAAATTTTGCGGACAGACAAAAAAACAGACAAGAAAGTCGCTTAATAAAAACGTTGTAAAAAAACTTTTATTAATACTGGTAAAATTTAAAAACAGTTCCTTTTAATTTGAGATTCTAAATAATACTTTCTGTAGTCGAAAGCCGGTGTTTGATACTTATTTAAAATAGCTTTGATTTCTGTACTTCAGATCTACATCTACTTTTGTTGCAATAAGTTGTTCAAAAACATTGGTAGCTTGAACGTCAGTAGTTGGTTTCAGGTTGTTAAACGATTCTGAAGAATAAAATTCATTGAACATTGCTATGTACGTATTTTCATTGTTTCTTGAATAATGGCATCTTTCATTTCTTGAATAATTAAACCGTGTTTCTTCGGTCAACTGTTCAATCGAAGGTAAAGAATTAAAAAAAATCTTTAACACTGACATTTGCAAGATAGATAGGAAATGCAGATTGAAATTCTTGAGTTTTGTTAGAAATCGGTATGTCGCAAAGAAACTTAGACAAAGAGTAATTTTTCTTTTTTTCATTAAAAACCACATCAATATAGGGAACCTGATTTTGTTCATGAAAAATTAAAAACGGAAAATAAAGTGCACCAGTTTGCACTTTAAAGTAATTGTTTATCCAATGTGGTCATTTTTTCCAAACTGATGTCCATATTATTATAAGCAACAAACTTTAACATTTGAACTAGGAAGGTAGTGAGGTCGAGGTTGATGGCGTCGAGGTTGATGGCGATGCGGCTAAAAATTGTGGAACTACACTAATCGGAGAAATTGAGAATGTTTTGATTAATAGTGCAGGTGAGGCTGAGACACAGTGGCGTACCTAGGGTCTTCTGCACCCGGGGACAAAACACAAAATCTGCGCCCCCCTACATAAAATCTGTCGAACTACATAAAATATAATAGGTAACTGTCGTACTCAGTATTTGCATGTAGACTACAGTCTCTGGCGCCTATATACATGCATTTCAGGGTATTTAAATTTCTATATGCATATTGAGCTGAGTTTTAAACAAAATTTATTTTTCTTGCTTTTACTGCAGCAAATTGGTTAATTATATCATCAAAATCAATCTGTTCAAGAACTTCCCTCTCCACACTCATTAGGGCCAGATCGCTAAGTCTATCTTGTCCCATGGATGCTCGAAGGTAGGAAAGAATTATTTTTAATTTACTGAAGGATCGCTCACAGCTGGTAATCGAGACAGCTATGGTAAGAAGGATTTGTAGAGCAACACGCAAATTTGGAAAAACTTCTTCTCCGTAACTAACAATGAACGACAAGAGTTCTGTAGGAGTCTTTGGTGCAGTACCCTGGCGGGTCTCAAGGAGCATTCTGCAGTCACATACTTCATTTAATAACTCAATTCCTTCAACATCCGAGTCATAAAAATTTCCAAATTCAATACAATGATGACGGAGACTGTCAAGATCTTTGTCATTCAAAAGTTTGTCTACATCAAGTAAGAATCCGAATTTGAAGTTCAGATCTTTGAGACGAGTAAACCTTGTTGTCATCTCCTGTTGAAGTCGATCTAAAATGCTCTTCATGATCCGAACAATTTCTTCTTCTGCCGAAAGTCCTGCATCTCGGGCAAGTTCTCCAGGCATCCTTCTCCGTCGCCTGATTCTACTTTCTACAGCAACACCCCATAGCTCACATCTTTCCTTTGCTTTTAGCACTGAATCATGGCATATGTCTTCACGGATTCTTGTAATATCCATGTGCAGAGATTCAATATCCAAAGACGCTTCGTGAAAATTCATTGTTGGATCTTGAAGTCTTTTCTGAACACGGTCGATTTTTTTGAGTATGTCATGCCAGAAAGGAAGGAAAACTAAGAAGTTGAAACTCAGAATATTTTGTAACAGAATTACAGCATCGCCTCTAGTTTCTTGTGTTTCAGTTGTATCTTCAGACATTTTTTCCAGTAGACTAACTATATTATCAAGTCCATCATGGATTGATTTAACACATTCTGCTCTAGCACTCCATCGTGTTTCTGATTTACGCTTGACTGTGATGGTAACTGCTTCTTTAAGTTTGTGAACTTCTGAAAAGATCCTCAACAAATTTAATTTTTTTTTTAATTATTTAAAAAATTTGGTCACTGATATTGCGCCCCCTCCAGCCCTGCGCCCGGGGACAACTGTCCCCCCCTGCCCCCCCCCCCCCCTCGGTACGCCACTGCTGAGACACCTGCGATTGTTGGAACATTTACTTTGCAATCCAAACATTAATATAAAAAGAAGAAAGTAGAAAACAAAAACTACGGGAAAAGTGAGCGTGAAATCAGCTGTGTGGCTGGCTGGTTGTGTACTTAATTTGTATTTTAGTGAGACTTTGGCTGAACGCGTCGACACTTGTTTACTCACTGAAAGCGTGTTTATTAATACTCGGCTCCTTTTATTGATTTTACGTCTAATTCTGCATGTATTGAAAACAAACTAACTGCTGTTTAATTTACTTTATTATTATAAGTTTGAGAAAGTGTTTTTTCGATTTTAATATATACCGTTTTATTATTATAAATGAAGCTCTGAAGATGGTTAAATTAACCGAAACTGGCCAGTCAGCTGGAAAAAATAAAGATTTTAAAACGTTGCTTGGTGTAGTTTCAGAAAGGAAAGATATTGTTGTTTTGCAAGGTTTATACAAGAAACTGTAGAATGCAAAATGGGCGACAAAGTTCAATGAAACTTGCTTGCGGGAAAATATTGTCCCCAATTATGTATGGAATATATATATATATATATATATATATATATATATATATATATATATATATATATATATATATATATATATATATATATATATATATATATATATATATATATATATATATATATATATATATATATATATATATATATATATATATATATATATATATATATATATATATATATATATATATATATATAATTTATGAGAGAATATTACGTCAAATTATTACAAGTTGCGTTAAAGTTAAAGATCGACTCCGACATAGACTGTCATTCTCCATATATTATAAAGACAGAAAATCACACAGCCTTATCATGAAAAATAGCCCTCGTCACGCCAGCATTTTCCAGTGTACAAATGTAGTTTATAAATTTACTTGTCCTGCACCGCATGATGTCATTGCTACCTACATTGGCCAGACACGTACTACGCTCTCCCGCCGGGTTACTATGCATTTACAGGGTGGCAGTATTACAACGCATTCGCAACTGGCTCACAACACAAAACTCAACAGACAAACACTCGTCGATAACACTGTTATTCTCCATCACGAGGCCGACCCCTCTCGATTAAAAATTGCTGAGGCCCTCTACATTGTCCGGGATAAACCAATACTAAACGTCCAAGATGACCATTTTGGACGGACCCTTAAACTATTCAACAATAGGCACCACTTGCAGTGCCACAGCGTTGGTGTGCCGCAGGGCTCGTCATCCGCTGTTGCCCCTAACACTTGTATATTGAATGATCATGCACTTGACAGGCATAGCAAGAGCCCACGTTGTGATCCGGTTTCCTGTGCTCCGTCCACCGGCGCAATGGACCATGCTAACCTTATTGAAATTTGTGGTTTGCCAAACTGTGATCGGCCTACTGGTCCTCCGTCTGCCGGTTCTGTGGATGATACCGGTTGCATTGAGGCTGTGCGTTTGATCGAACAGTGCTTTATCGATCCGTCGGCCATCTGCCGGCCTTCTTCGGACCCGGTGAATGGTGATATGCCACAGGCCTCACCATTGACTGTTCTCCCGCTTTCTCCCTTTGTCACACCTCGTCTCTTGCTCTCAGATTTATCTGTACTCCGTACTAGGAGTTCGGCAACCAAAACTACAGGTGTTCCCCATTACAGTTACGACCATCCTTGTGACCAGTACGACAACGGTTCCATTTCTCGTCGAGTTTTATCTCCTTTGTCTGCCAACGCAATAGACGCTGCCAACGAAATAGACCCTACCAACTGTATCGATGTTTCAAATGCAACCGAACTGTGCCCTGCCGACATGCCAAGGACTCCGCTATTCACTGTTCTCCCGCATTCTCCTTTTGTCACACCTCGCCTCTCCTTTTCTGATTTATCTGAACTCCGTACTAGGAGTTCGCCAACCAAGACTACAAATGTATCTTATCACAGTTATGATCATCCTTGCGACCAATACGACAACGGCCCAGTTTGTGGTCCTGTTTCTTTTTCTCCATCTACCAACCATATTGAAGTGTTGGACGCGGTCGAACAGTGCTCCACTGGCTTGTCAGCCATGAGCCAACCTCCTCGAGGCCTCGAGACTGCTGACCTGCATGATGGTGATGGGACTGGTCCGATGTGTCCGCATTTGATTGATAACTGCAATATTACTATACGTAGACGTTGATCATTTTCAACTTTTAATTAAACTCTCAATTTTATCGATATCCTTATCTTTGAATTGTAGTTTTAAATTCTTATTTTATTATTTTACCTCTTTGCTTTTATTAGTAATTTTCTTTTAATAGTTATATTTTACTACTTAATTTGGTTGTATATTTTAGCACATGTAATTTTTTATTTTTTCTTATATTTTTGTTTATTTTTTGTTTATTTATTTACTCTGAGGCAAAAAATTTGGTTGTTTCTTAGCGGTTTTCATATTTTACTTTTACTCTTCTTTGTACTTTGACCTCGATTGATGTGTAAACATATCTGATATGTCTCGCCACACCACTTTATATATTTTCGTTGTAGCTGTAAATTGGTTTTATGAGTTCTGATGATGGCTAATAAAGCCGAAACCTACAGGTCAGCTCATGACCAAAACATTAATAAAAATATATACCAGTTCGTTCAAAAGTGTCTTGGTATTTCTGATTTTCGAAAAGTTTCACGTCTGATAGAAAAAGTTTGTAATAAGAAATGGGCCATAGTCTTTAATAAAGCGTGTCTGAAAGAACATCTTGTTCCTAATTATTTGAAAAATATATATATACTAGCGGGGTTACCCGGCGTTGCCCGGGGTTTTTAGAGGTTTTTCTAATGTTTGTCTCTCTCGCTCCCGTTCCCTTCTCCACTTTCCCGTTTTCGTAGCGTTCCCGGTCGCTTTTCCGCTCTCGGTCGTTTTCCAGCTCCCGGTCGCTTTCCCGCTCAGAAGTTCTGTTATCGATTTTCTCTCTTGCTCGCGTTTCCTTCCAAGCTTGCTCTCCCGATTCCAGTCGCTTTCCGCGTTCCCGGTCGCTTTCCGCGTTCCCGGTCGCTTTCCGCGTTCCCGGTCGCTTTCCCGTTCCCGGTCGCTTTCCCGTTCCCGGTCGCTTTCCCGTTCCCGGTCGCTTTCCCGTTCTCGGTCGCTTTCCCGTTCCCGGTCGCTTTCCCGTTCCCGGTCGCTTTCCCGTTCCCGCTCACGCTTGCTCTCCCGTTCCCGGTCATGCTTGCTCTCCCATTCCCGGTCACGGTTGCTCTCCCGTTCCCGTTCCCGTTCCCGCTCATTTTCTCTTTTACATTCTTTCATAACTTCTGTTAGCCTATAAAACGCAAAATAGATTTGCTAAGACTATATATATATATGAATGTTTGTGGGTTAGTTTGCCTATTATAGAAACGGGAAAGCGATCCGGAACGGACAGCGAGCGGGAACAGAAAAGCAAGCGTGAGCGGGACTGGGAGAACAAACGTGAGCGGGAACGGGGCAGCGACCGGGACGGGAAAACGACCGGGAGCGGGAAAGCGACCGGGAGCGGCAAAGCGACCGGGAGCGGCAAAGCGACCGGGAGCGGGAAAGCGACCGGGAGCGGGAAAGCGACCGGCAGTGGGAAAACGACCGAAAACGGGAAAGCTAACAGGAGTGGGAAAGCAGGTGGGAAAGGAAACGGGAGAGAAAGAGACAAACATTAGAAAAACCTCAAAAAACCTGGGCAACGCCGGGTATCTCCGCTAGTACATACATAAACACACACACAGACACACATACATGCACATACACATACATACATACACACATACATACGCACATACATATATATATAGTTCCCGCTCGCTCACCCGCTCCGCTCCGCTCATTTTGTGACGGATTTCAAAAATTATTTTTTTATTTTTGATTTCCATTGACTCTCAAGGTTGTGTAAAAATTTCATTACGATCGGATGAATGGTGTAGCAATGCATAAAGGACATTAACATACATATATACATATATACAAACATTCATTTTTATATATATAGATATAAATATATTCATTTATCTATATATATAAAAATGAATGTTTGTATATATGTATATATGTATATATGTATATATGTTCATATGTTAATGGCGTTTATGCATTGCTACACCATTCATCCGATCGTAATGAAATTTTCACACAATCTTGAGAGTCAAGGGAAATCAAATATAGAGAAAAAAATTTTGAAATCCGTCACAAAATGAGCGGAGCGGAGCGGGTGAGCGAGCGGGAACTATATATATATGTATGTGCGTATGTATGTGTGTATGTATGTATGTGTATGTGCATGTATGTGTGTCTGTGTGTGTTTATGTATGTACTATCGAAGATACCCGGCTTTGCCCGGGTTTTTAGAGGTTTTTCTAATGTTTGTTTCTTTTTCCCCCGTTTCCTTTCCTACCTGCTTTCCCACTCCTGTTCGCTTTCCCATTTTCGGTCGTTTTCCCGCTGCCGGTCGCTTTCCCGCTCTCGGTCGCTTTATCGCTCCCGGTCGTATTCCCGTTCCCGGTCGCTGTCCCGTTCCCGCTCACGTTTGCTCTCCCATTCCCGCTCACGTTTGCTCTCCCATTCCCGCTCACGCTTGCTTTTCTGTTCCCGCTTGCTGTCCGTTTCGGGTCGCTTTCCCGTTTCTATAATAGACAAACTAACCCACAAACATTCATATATATATATATATATATATATATATATATATATATATATATATATATATATATATATATATATAGTCTTAGCAAATCTATTTTACGTTTTATAGGCTAACAGAAGTTATGAAAGAATGTAAAAGAGAAAATGAGCGTGAACGGGAGAGCAACCGTGACCGGGAATGGGAGAGCAAGCATGACCGGGAACGGTAGAGCAAGCGTGAGCGGGAACGGGAAAGCGACCGGGAACGGGAAAGCGACCGGGAACGGGAAAGCGACCAGGAACGGGAAAGCGACCGGGAACGGGAAACCGACCGGGAACGGGAAAGCGACCGGGAACGGGAAAGCGACCGGGAACGGGAAAGCGACCGGGGACGGGAAAGCGACCGGGAACGGGAAAGCGACCGGGAACGCGGAAAGCGACTGGAATCGGGAGAGCAAGCTTGGAAGGAAACGCGAGCAAGAGAGAAAATCGATAACAAAACTTCTGAGCGGGAAAGCGACCGGGAGCTGGAAAACGACCGAGAGCAGAAAAGCGACCGGGAACGCGACGAAAACGGGAAAGTGGAGAAGGAAACGGGAGCGAGAGAGACAAACATTAGAAAAACCTCTAAAAACCCCGGGCAACGCCGGGTAACCCCGCTAGTATATATATATATAAATGAATGTTTGTATGTATATATGTATGTATGTATGTCCTTCATGCATTGCTACACCATTCATCCGGTCGTAATGAAATTTTTACACAACCTTGAGAATCAAGGGGAATCAAATATAGTGAAAAAAAATTTGAAATCCGTCACAAAATGAGCGAATTTGTTTTCTCAAAAATTCTTGGGGGAAAACGGCCTCCCGTCCCCCATAACCCGAGAAGGAAACGGTAGCTAAAGAGAAAACTATAGAAAAACCTCTACAAACCCCGGGCAACGCCGGGTATCCCGCTAGTATAAAATATAATTTGTTTCTCATTTGCAACAATTATCAAATCTATTTTAGAAAAAAAGAAGTTAAGTCCTGTATGTTTTTAGCGGGGTGATTTCTCTCTTGCATATTTCTATTGGGATGCCTGTGTACGTGCGTGTGCTCGTACCGGAATGTTGTGTGTGTGTGCTCACTGGCAGACAATCACATTTCTGATTTAATGAGCAAATTGCTAAAAAAACAAAGTTGAACGAACCAATTGTGTTGAACCGAACTATAATTTTTGAATGTGGGTTTTATCCTCATCTCAAGAAACTACCAAACAATTATTGATAAGCCGGCCTTCAACATAAACTTCCGAACTAAAAGCAGTACAAGTGCAGTTAAAGTCAAAGTTAGCAAAGCCTTTAATAAAGAAGCTCCTAAAATCAACTTTCCTTAAACTGGCGTATTTAAACGATAAACTAAAATTTTGTTTCTACAGAACGACATTGATATTTGTAGTTGATTTTTACCAATGCTTTTATTAACTCGTCGGCTCTGTTTCTCTGTCTGTTTCTCTGTCTGTTTCAAATCTTGCAATCAATTTTTGAGTCACTTCCTGATGATAGATTTTTTTCAAATTTTGCATACATGCTCAAGATAGAAGACAATGCAATATTCAATTATTAGTTTTACAATAAGTCAATTGATTTAGTTAATTTTCTTGAGGATTTTATCGAGGGGTTTCTTGAGGGTTTTCTTGAGGGTTTTCTTGACCACAAAACGCTAACCGACTGGCAGACTATTTTACCAAGTTAACACGAACCACACTCACTGACCGCGATTCTCAAGCGTGTACGAAATTTTCATGAAAATAGTTGAGATATTTAAATTCGATGCTTTTTGATATTTTTATTATTATTACCAATGCTTTTATTAACTCGTCGTCTCTGTTTCTCTGTCTGTTTCTCTGTCTGTTTCTCTGTCTGTTTCTCTGTCTGTTTCAAATCTTGCAATCAATTTTTGAGTCACTTCCTGATGATAGATTTTTTTTAAATTTTGCATACATGCTCAAGATAGAAGACAATGCAATATTCAATTATTAGTTTTACAATAAGTCAATTTATTGAGTTAATTTTCTTGAGGATTTTATCGAGGGGTTTCTTGAGGGTTTTCTTGAGGGTTTTCTTGGGGGTTTTCTTGAGGGTTTTCTTGAGGGTTTTCTTGACCACAAAACGCTAACCGACTGGCAGACTATTTTACCAAGTTAACACGAACCACACTCACTGACCGCGATTCTCAAGCGTGTACGAAATTTTCATGAAAATAGTTGAGATATTTAAATTCGATGCTTTTTGATGATATTTTTATTATTATTACCAATGCTTTTATTAACTCGTCGTCTCTGTTTCTCTGTCTGTCTGTTTGTTTCTCTGTCTGTTTCAAATCTTGCAATCAATTTTTGAGTCACTTCCTGATGATAGATTTTTTCAAATTTTGCATACATGCTCAAAATAGAAGACAATGCAATATTCAATTATTAGTTTTACAATAAGTCAATTAATTTAGATAATTTTAATTAATTTCGATATTTCGATATAATTAAGATATTTCGACTTTAACATAAAATAAAAGAGTAATATAAGAAAAAATTGATTGCAAAATTTGTGTTTTAATTACATATAAGAGCATTGGTTTTAAAAATTCGTTTTTAATTTACTTGTTCTAAACTGGTTATAACCCGTCAAAAATGACGGATATTTGTATGTATGTATGTATGTATGTATGTATGTATGTATGTATGTATGTATGTATGTATGTATGTATGTATGTATGTATGTATGTATGTATGTATGTATGTATGTGTGTGTGTGTTCACTCCTGAAGAGCTTTTCTGTGGAGGTCATCAGAAGAAAACCCCCCCTCGAGCAAACGTTTCGGCTCTTTAATTTCTTGACGTTCTAAGGGGGGCGAGCCACGTTCGACGGACGAACGTCCTCCGGCAGAAAATGTTTCTGTTCTTTTCCGACATCGAATTTCTATCATTCCTTGCATCGTGGCAGATATTTGTCATGCAAATAAACTCGCGACTTTAGAGAAATTCAGACTATTCAAGTGAGAAAACCTTCGACGACATAACGGCTTCGCTTTCGTAGCGGTACTTAATATCGCCACGTAAACAAAGACGAAGCAATTCTATTCTTGCGGAGCGGAGAGAGCGGCTTCTAAATTTGGAAAATCTTCTTTTTTCTCTCTTTGAGACCAAATCCAGAATGAAGCCGATTCTGCTGCTTCAGAAATCTGTTTAATTGCACGGGTCCGCTCTCTGTTAGACATTCCCAGGGCCCGCAGCAACTTTAGCAAAGATTTACCAACCAAACCGCGTGCTCCGACTTCAACAGCAAAAAGCTCAGCTCTTGAGCCATTTGCTTCCAAATCCAACATCAATTCTCTGTATCTTTCTAATTTCATGATGTTACTGGCCTCCATGTTGCTTTCCCAAGGCACTGTCAACTCGATGAGAAGAAATGTCTTGGCCAGACTCGAAAAAACAACTATGTCTGGCCTTTTTCCACTTTCCTTTATTGAAACTGGGAAGCACTTTTCCGTTTTCAGATCGGCAGAGACCCTCCAGTCGTTCGCCGCATGGAAAACATTCTCTCCTTCCGTGAGGGTTCTTTTTGGGCGATTTAGCTGCGGCAATCCCTCTCTCAAAAAATAAATCCTCCTCCTAGGTTTCACCTCCATTGAGTTGGCTTTTCGGCAGGCCTCTTTTACAAATCCCAGCAGCTTTTGGAGAACAAGGTTGTGGCGCCACGTGTATCTACCATGAGAAAGGGAATAGGAGCAGGAGGAAAGAATATGAATCAATGACTGCGACTGACCGCAGAGCTGACACTCATCGTTCTCAATTAATTTCCATTTCTTTAAATTGCTGGCTGTTGGCAGCTGATCATACATCGATCTAATGAGGAACGATAGCCGCACTGGAGCATAGCGCCATATATCTTCCCATGACAGAGACCGCTGAACTGTCTCCTCCCATCTGGTCCAGTCGCCTTGCTGTGACAATTGTGCGCTCTTCACAACTCTCTCGCTTTCTATCGCTTGCTTTCTGTCCTGAACAATCAAGTCTGATCTTTCCTGAGCGTTTGCCTTGGACCACCAGAGATGGTGGTTCCATCCAACACCATGCCGCCCCAACTGAACTGCTCCGGTCCTTTCAGTCCACTGGAGAGAAACCGTGGCATTCTCTATTTCAACCCTAGCATTCCATTTGGTTCCTGAGATTAGAGTTGGTTTTACCTCAGCGACTCTCTGATCCGTTGAATTATCGAGCATCATCTGAGTTCTCAGTTTGCTGATCTTGAAATCTTCAACAAAAGACCGCAATGGAAGTCTCAGCTTGGCTGTTTTGCCGTAGAAAGCCACAGACGTCAATCCCGGAGGCAGACCCAACCATTGACGTGTAAAACGAGCTATCTTTCTTTCTAGTTTCTCCACAACTTGCAGACCAATTTCATAGACTGTCAAAGGCCAAAGCAGTCTTGGCACTAAAACAAATTGCAAAATCCACACTTTGAACCTGCTCTGAAGCGGAGCAGCATTAATGCTTTCCATGGAGACAGTTGCCATACGGAGAATAGAAGCACCCTGATCAACGTCATTCAGGGATTTACAATACCATCTCCCGAGACTTTTCACTGGTTCGTCGCTCACTGTTGGAATCTTGTTACCATCAACAGAGAAAACGGTGTATTCATCAATTTTACCGCGACGCAGGGAGAGACTTCTCGATTTAGATGCTTTAAAACTCATTCCGCACCATTTGAGTAGATCGCTGAAGACATCAAGTGTCCGTCTCATTGAAATACACTTATTCAAACTAATTGTCGTGTCGTCCATGAAAGCTCTCAGAGGTGGCATGAAAATACCTCGGCCGACATAAACATCTTCTACCCTTGCACCAACTGAATTCAGAAGTAGTTGCATTGCTAGCACGAATAATATGGGAGAAATAGAGCACCCCATGGCTATACCGACCTGAAGACGAAACCAATCGGTTGAACACGTCTTTGTCGATAATCTCAGGTGAAAATCTTGAAAATACTGTCGTAGAATATCCATAACGAACTTTGGAACATGGTGCATCGTCAAAGCTCTCCAAATCAGCTGGTGACGAACCGCTCCATAAGCATTTGCAAGATCAAGCCAAACGACGTGCAAACTGAGTCGATTCTGTTTTGCTCTTTTTATAGACTCCCAGATCATGGTAGAATGTTCGATGCAACCAGGAACACCAGGGATTCCTCCTTTCTGAATTGACTTGTCTATGTAGTCGTTTTGTGTTAGATAGCTCGTCAACCTCTTGGCAAGCACAGCAAAAAATATTTTTCCTTCAACATTGAGAAGAGAAATTGGTCTGAACTGATTGATGTCGACTGAAACTTTCTCCTTTGGTATAAAAATGCCTTCAGCTTTTTGCCACTCTTTATCAACAGACCCGGAAGTCCAAGCAGACTTGAGCAATGAGTGTAAAACTTTCAACACACCCGGACATTTTTTATACACCAGGTATGGTACACCATTAGGGCCTGGAGCAGATCTATTTCTTGTTTTTCGGAGGAATTGGGATATGTCAAAAATTGAAATTACTCCCTCGTTGAAAGCAACCTTTGGAAGAGGAATCTCGGGAAGATCTGATCTTTCAGCTAGTTCTTTGTCGCCCAAGGGGTCAATGAAAGCAGCTCGGAAGTGATGATCAAGCTGCTCTTTACTGACTTGCAGAGTACCTGACTTTGGTGGATCGAGCAAGCTTTTACCATAACGGAATGGATCTCTGACAAACTGGAATCTTGCCTTCCTTTGTTCTCTTTTCTTTACCCGCAAACGTTCTGCTCGCAAGAGTGCACTCAATCGCTGCCTCAAGTCATGTCGTAATGCTGAGAGCCCTGGTTTCTCGTTGTCTGGAGCTCTCCTCCATTGTTGACGAAGTCGTTTTTTTTCCTTTTTGAGTCTAGCAATCTCTCGTTGTCGCCTTGAAATATGAGTTTTTTCGCCTCTGTCCATGAGAACTTTTTCCTTGGAACCGAACATCTCTAAACACTTGTTGTAAATGGTGTCAGTTAGATTGTTCACTTGAAACATTGGAAGTTCTTTCATCTGCACTTTGAGAAGCTTGGAAAGTATCTCGTCGAGCTTCGACCAATCCGCTTTGTGAGCAGCAGCGGGGAAGTTAATTCTAGCCCGAGGTTGCCTATTCTCGTCGCTATCAGGATCGTGGAACCTGTCGGGGCTGTGGTTGGCATCCGGCCCGACTTGGCCCGGCGTTTTACCTGAAGCAATGCTTGCTTCAGTACGATGATCCTGTACAGCTTTAAGCAGGCAACCCATTTTCGTACGGTGAACCTTCATACCGCGGCTTGTTGCAAAACCTCTACCGCACACACACTCATGAAGTGTTCCCCCATTAGGGTCCGTTGGAAGAGCAAGTTCGATGGCCGAAGGTCCGATTGTGAGCTCATCATACTCCCCCTCCTTTCGGTTGGAGCTCTGGGGGCATAAATTCGATTTCGTTGTCGCAGCTAGATGAACGGTGTTTTTTGTATCCCGGCTAAGCTGGGCCAGGATACCCGTAATACTCGTCTTTCCGAGTTGCCACCTGTCTTTCCACGGTGTCACCGGTCTTTCCCAGTTGCCACAAGGTCTTTCCCGAGAGTCACCCGGTCTTTCCCGGGGGTCAAATGGCTAACGCCTCAAAAATGTGTGTTCACTCCTGAAGAGCTTTTCTGTGGAGGTCATCAGAAGAAAACCCCCCTCGAGCAAACGTTTCGGCTCTTTAATTTCTTGACGTTCTAAGGGGGGCGAGCCACGTTCGACGGACGAACGTCCTCCGGCAGAAAATGTTTCTGTTCTTTTCCGACATCGAATTTCTATCATTCCTTGCATCGTGGCAGATATTTGTCATGCAAATAAACTCGCGACTTTAGAGAAATTCAGACTATTCAAGTGAGAAAACCTTCGACGACATAACGGCTTCGCTTTCGTAGCGGTACTTAATATCGCCACGTAAACAAAGACGAAGCAATTCTATTCTTGCGGAGCGGAGAGAGCGGCTTCTAAATTTGGAAAATCTTCTTTTTTCTCTCTTTGAGACCAAATCCAGAATGAAGCCGATTCTGCTGCTTCAGAAATCTGTTTAATTGCACGGGTCCGCTCTCTGTTAGACATTCCCAGGGCCCGCAGCAACTTTAGCAAAGATTTACCAACCAAACCGCGTGCTCCGACTTCAACAGCAAAAAGCTCAGCTCTTGAGCCATTTGCTTCCAAATCCAACATCAATTCTCTGTATCTTTCTAATTTCATGATGTTACTGGCCTCCATGTTGCTTTCCCAAGGCACTGTCAACTCGATGAGAAGAAATGTCTTGGCCAGACTCGAAAAAACAACTATGTCTGGCCTTTTTCCACTTTCCTTTATTGAAACTGGGAAGCACTTTTCCGTTTTCAGATCGGCAGAGACCCTCCAGTCGTTCGCCGCATGGAAAACATTCTCTCCTTCCGTGAGGGTTCTTTTTGGGCGATTTAGCTGCGGCAATCCCTCTCTCAAAAAATAAATCCTCCTCCTAGGTTTCACCTCCATTGAGTTGGCTTTTCGGCAGGCCTCTTTTACAAATCCCAGCAGCTTTTGGAGAACAAGGTTGTGGCGCCACGTGTATCTACCATGAGAAAGGGAATAGGAGCAGGAGGAAAGAATATGAATCAATGACTGCGACTGACCGCAGAGCTGACACTCATCGTTCTCAATTAATTTCCATTTCTTTAAATTGCTGGCTGTTGGCAGCTGATCATACATCGATCTAATGAGGAACGATAGCCGCACTGGAGCATAGCGCCATATATCTTCCCATGACAGAGACCGCTGAACTGTCTCCTCCCATCTGGTCCAGTCGCCTTGCTGTGACAATTGTGCGCTCTTCACAACTCTCTCGCTTTCTATCGCTTGCTTTCTGTCCTGAACAATCAAGTCTGATCTTTCCTGAGCGTTTGCCTTGGACCACCAGAGATGGTGGTTCCATCCAACACCATGCCGCCCCAACTGAACTGCTCCGGTCCTTTCAGTCCACTGGAGAGAAACCGTGGCATTCTCTATTTCAACCCTAGCATTCCATTTGGTTCCTGAGATTAGAGTTGGTTTTACCTCAGCGACTCTCTGATCCGTTGAATTATCGAGCATCATCTGAGTTCTCAGTTTGCTGATCTTGAAATCTTCAACAAAAGACCGCAATGGAAGTCTCAGCTTGGCTGTTTTGCCGTAGAAAGCCACAGACGTCAATCCCGGAGGCAGACCCAACCATTGACGTGTAAAACGAGCTATCTTTCTTTCTAGTTTCTCCACAACTTGCAGACCAATTTCATAGACTGTCAAAGGCCAAAGCAGTCTTGGCACTAAAACAAATTGCAAAATCCACACTTTGAACCTGCTCTGAAGCGGAGCAGCATTAATGCTTTCCATGGAGACAGTTGCCATACGGAGAATAGAAGCACCCTGATCAACGTCATTCAGGGATTTACAATACCATCTCCCGAGACTTTTCACTGGTTCGTCGCTCACTGTTGGAATCTTGTTACCATCAACAGAGAAAACGGTGTATTCATCAATTTTACCGCGACGCAGGGAGAGACTTCTCGATTTAGATGCTTTAAAACTCATTCCGCACCATTTGAGTAGATCGCTGAAGACATCAAGTGTCCGTCTCATTGAAATACACTTATTCAAACTAATTGTCGTGTCGTCCATGAAAGCTCTCAGAGGTGGCATGAAAATACCTCGGCCGACATAAACATCTTCTACCCTTGCACCAACTGAATTCAGAAGTAGTTGCATTGCTAGCACGAATAATATGGGAGAAATAGAGCACCCCATGGCTATACCGACCTGAAGACGAAACCAATCGGTTGAACACGTCTTTGTCGATAATCTCAGGTGAAAATCTTGAAAATACTGTCGTAGAATATCCATAACGAACTTTGGAACATGGTGCATCGTCAAAGCTCTCCAAATCAGCTGGTGACGAACCGCTCCATAAGCATTTGCAAGATCAAGCCAAACGACGTGCAAACTGAGTCGATTCTGTTTTGCTCTTTTTATAGACTCCCAGATCATGGTAGAATGTTCGATGCAACCAGGAACACCAGGGATTCCTCCTTTCTGAATTGACTTGTCTATGTAGTCGTTTTGTGTTAGATAGCTCGTCAACCTCTTGGCAAGCACAGCAAAAAATATTTTTCCTTCAACATTGAGAAGAGAAATTGGTCTGAACTGATTGATGTCGACTGAAACTTTCTCCTTTGGTATAAAAATGCCTTCAGCTTTTTGCCACTCTTTATCAACAGACCCGGAAGTCCAAGCAGACTTGAGCAATGAGTGTAAAACTTTCAACACACCCGGACATTTTTTATACACCAGGTATGGTACACCATTAGGGCCTGGAGCAGATCTATTTCTTGTTTTTCGGAGGAATTGGGATATGTCAAAAATTGAAATTACTCCCTCGTTGAAAGCAACCTTTGGAAGAGGAATCTCGGGAAGATCTGATCTTTCAGCTAGTTCTTTGTCGCCCAAGGGGTCAATGAAAGCAGCTCGGAAGTGATGATCAAGCTGCTCTTTACTGACTTGCAGAGTACCTGACTTTGGTGGATCGAGCAAGCTTTTACCATAACGGAATGGATCTCTGACAAACTGGAATCTTGCCTTCCTTTGTTCTCTTTTCTTTACCCGCAAACGTTCTGCTCGCAAGAGTGCACTCAATCGCTGCCTCAAGTCATGTCGTAATGCTGAGAGCCCTGGTTTCTCGTTGTCTGGAGCTCTCCTCCATTGTTGACGAAGTCGTTTTTTTTCCTTTTTGAGTCTAGCAATCTCTCGTTGTCGCCTTGAAATATGAGTTTTTTCGCCTCTGTCCATGAGAACTTTTTCCTTGGAACCGAACATCTCTAAACACTTGTTGTAAATGGTGTCAGTTAGATTGTTCACTTGAAACATTGGAAGTTCTTTCATCTGCACTTTGAGAAGCTTGGAAAGTATCTCGTCGAGCTTCGACCAATCCGCTTTGTGAGCAGCAGCGGGGAAGTTAATTCTAGCCCGAGGTTGCCTATTCTCGTCGCTATCAGGATCGTGGAACCTGTCGGGGCTGTGGTTGGCATCCGGCCCGACTTGGCCCGGCGTTTTACCTGAAGCAATGCTTGCTTCAGTACGATGATCCTGTACAGCTTTAAGCAGGCAACCCATTTTCGTACGGTGAACCTTCATACCGCGGCTTGTTGCAAAACCTCTACCGCACACACACTCATGAAGTGTTCCCCCATTAGGGTCCGTTGGAAGAGCAAGTTCGATGGCCGAAGGTCCGATTGTGAGCTCATCATACTCCCCCTCCTTTCGGTTGGAGCTCTGGGGGCATAAATTCGATTTCGTTGTCGCAGCTAGATGAACGGTGTTTTTTGTATCCCGGCTAAGCTGGGCCAGGATACCCGTAATACTCGTCTTTCCGAGTTGCCACCTGTCTTTCCACGGTGTCACCGGTCTTTCCCAGTTGCCACAAGGTCTTTCCCGAGAGTCACCCGGTCTTTCCCGGGGGTCAAATGGCTAACGCCTCAAAAATGTGTGTTCACTCCTGAAGAGCTTTTCTGTGGAGGTCATCAGAAGAAAACCCCCCCTCGAGCAAACGTTTCGGCTCTTTAATTTCTTGACGTTCTAAGGGGGGCGAGCCACGTTCGACGGACGAACGTCCTCCGGCAGAAAATGTTTCTGTTCTTTTCCGACATCGAATTTCTATCATTCCTTGCATCGTGGCAGATATTTGTCGTGCAAATAAACTCGCGACTTTAGAGAAATTCAGACTATTCAAGTGAGAAAACCTTCGACGACATAACGGCTTCGCTTTCGTAGCGGTACTTAATATCGCCACGTAAACAAAGACGAAGCAATTCTATTCTTGCGGAGCGGAGAGAGCGGCTTCTAAATTTGGAAAATCTTCTTTTTTCTCTCTTTGAGACCAAATCCAGAATGAAGCCGATTCTGCTGCTTCAGAAATCTGTTTAATTGCACGGGTCCGCTCTCTGTTAGACATTCCCAGGGCCCGCAGCAACTTTAGCAAAGATTTACCAACCAAACCGCGTGCTCCGACTTCAACAGCAAAAAGCTCAGCTCTTGAGCCATTTGCTTCCAAATCCAACATCAATTCTCTGTATCTTTCTAATTTCATGATGTTACTGGCCTCCATGTTGCTTTCCCAAGGCACTGTCAACTCGATGAGAAGAAATGTCTTGGCCAGACTCGAAAAAACAACTATGTCTGGCCTTTTTCCACTTTCCTTTATTGAAACTGGGAAGCACTTTTCCGTTTTCAGATCGGCAGAGACCCTCCAGTCGTTCGCCGCATGGAAAACATTCTCTCCTTCCGTGAGGGTTCTTTTTGGGCGATTTAGCTGCGGCAATCCCTCTCTCAAAAAATAAATCCTCCTCCTAGGTTTCACCTCCATTGAGTTGGCTTTTCGGCAGGCCTCTTTTACAAATCCCAGCAGCTTTTGGAGAACAAGGTTGTGGCGCCACGTGTATCTACCATGAGAAAGGGAATAGGAGCAGGAGGAAAGAATATGAATCAATGACTGCGACTGACCGCAGAGCTGACACTCATCGTTCTCAATTAATTTCCATTTCTTTAAATTGCTGGCTGTTGGCAGCTGATCATACATCGATCTAATGAGGAACGATAGCCGCACTGGAGCATAGCGCCATATATCTTCCCATGACAGAGACCGCTGAACTGTCTCCTCCCATCTGGTCCAGTCGCCTTGCTGTGACAATTGTGCGCTCTTCACAACTCTCTCGCTTTCTATCGGCGTGTTTCTGTATGTATGTATGTATGTATGTATGTATGTATGTATGTATGTATGTATGTATGTATGTATGTATGTATGTATGTATGTATGTATGTATGTATGTATGTATGTATGTATGTATGTATGTATGTATGTATGTATGTATGTATGTATGTATGTATGTATGTATGTATGTATGTATGTATGTATGTATGTATGTATGTATGTATGTATGTATGTATGTATGTATGTATGTATGTATGTATGTATGTATGTATGTATGTATGTATGTATGTATGTATGTATGTATATATGTATGTGTGTACAAATACCGCGAAAAGAGGCGAAGTATCATTTCTACTGTGTTACACAAAATAGATGGTTTTAATGGTTTAGAAAATATTTAAGATTTATAATATTTAGGATAGCCCATAGTCTTTCCTGCATAATAAACTGCTCTTTTTTAGGGGGTTATCCTGATCAGTTAAAGTCGGCAAAAGTAATTCCCCTTCACAAATCTGGCACAAAAGATACCATTTCCAATTATCGGACAATATCTATTTTATGTTTGTTCTCAAAGTTTTTTGAAAAAGCTATGCACTCCAAGCTCTATGGATTTCTTGCCAGATTCTCCATCATTACCAGGAGTCAGTTCGGCTTTAGAAAAAATCTACCTACATGCCGCTCGTTCTGTTGCACTCGAGGGTTGCGGAGGCTATGGATCGAGGAGACTACATCATCGGCGTGTTTCTGGATCTGGCCAAGGCTTTTGATACAGTAAATCACAAAGTCTTGCTAAAAAAACTTGAACACTATGGGGTCCGAGGGATTCCATTAATGTGGTTTGGGGATAACTTGAGCGTTAGAACTCAACAGGCCCACTACAACGAAGTTACTTCATCAACGCGGCTGGTAACTTGTGGAGTGCCTCAGGGGTCGGTGCTAGGCCCTCTCCAGTGTTGACGTAAGTACTCAGAAAATGTACTTAAGTATAAGTACTAAGTACTCTGTGTTAAATGTACTTTAAGTACAAGTACATTATTTATCTTGTACTTAAGTACAAGTACAGTTTTTTAAATTGTACTTATAAGTACAAGTACTCAAGTACCTTGAACATTTTTATTGATCAGCATGAAACCAAATATTTATTAAGAAACATCACCAAAATGTCTTTTTGAGTTGAATCTTTACTTTCTGAACCTGGTTCATAAAACCCATAGAAATCGCCAATTGATGCTGAACCTGGTTCATAAAATTCATAGAAATCGCCAATTGATGCTGTCACAACCTCTGCTTCTGGAAAAGTATTTGTTTCATTCATACGATTGACTTCAACTACGAACAGTTTTTCAGCCATCTTACAATGTGTCAATGGCAGCCGGCAAACCTTAAAGTATGGATGTGACACAGCGGGATATCTGTAGATGACTAGTCTCGTATTCGATGTCCCAGGATCACTGTATTTGCTCTCTGATGGTTCCAACTCTAATATGCTTGATTCAGCATACTCTTTAAATGCTTTTACAAAACTGTTCCCATTATAAGTCACAACATGGTTTTCTGAAATTGTTTCTAACACAAGTACTAAGTACACATTCGCGAATGGACTTAAGTACAAGTACTAAGTACACATTCGCGAAAGGACTTAAGTACAAGTACTCAGGTACACCTATTGTATTTAAGTACGTACTTAAGTACATATGTACTTAAGTACTCGTCATCACTGGCCCTCTCTTATTTCTTATCTACATTAATGATTTGTGCACTGTTTGGCGTCGTCTCGAATTTGTCTTGTTCGCCGATGATACCAGCCTTTTTGCTTCTGGTGAAAACCTAAAAGATTTATATGATGTTACTAATCATGAACTACTTTCCGTTTATAAATGGTTTTGTGCTAATAAACTTTCTTTAAATATAAGTAAAACCAACTATATTCTATTCCACCATAGAAATAAAGTAATTTGTTCTGATTATCAACTTCTTATTGACGATAAACCTATTGCGCGAGTTTCCTCGTGTAAATTTCTTGGAATGTTGCTTGATGAGCACCTCTCACTGATAAACCATATTAGTTACGTCACCTCTAAAGTTGCAAAAAATTGTGGAATTCTATCTCGCGTGAGTCGATTTGTGGATAAAAATATTTCTATGATGTTGTATTACGCTCTCGTTTACCCTTACTTGTCCTATTGTAATATTGTTTGGGCTTGAAATTATCCTAGACGTCTAAAGTCTCTCCACATCTTACAGAAAAGAATCATCCGAATATTATTTAACTTGCCCTTTACATCATCTTGTAAAATGAAAATGATCAAGAATAACCTACTGAATGTATATCAAATTAATTCTTTTCTTGTTAGTATTTTCATGTACAAATATGATAACCATATGTTACCGTCGTCATTTGATAACCTTTTCACAAAATCGTCTCATGTACATTCTCATGATGTGCGTTCTTTGCATTGCTTTCGGTCTGATTTTGCTCGAACAACTCTCAAAACATTCTCCATAAAGTGTTTTGGTCCGATGTTGTATTCAAGTATTCCGATAACAATTTCCTCATTAAAAAGCATTTCGCTATTTAAAAAATCGTTGAAATCTTACATATTACAGATAGATTCCTCATTTCAATATCTATATACTTATGTTAATTTCGATACAAATATGTTAACTTATATATACTTATGTTTACTCCTATACACTTATGTTAACTTTTATTTCTCTGTCTCGGTTCGTATTTAAATCTGAATTTTCGTTTATAGGTCGTCCAGTTAGTGGGAAGTAATTCCCTTTGGATGAACCTTTTGGGCACTTGATTTTTTTCTTTATTTATAACTTCATTGTTGTACTTAATTGTTTTGTTTCGTGCTCAATAAAATGTTTAAAAAAAAATTAATAACTTTATTTGAATAATTTGAGAACCCTATCACAGAACCATGTTGATTAAGCGACAATCATATTGAAAAATTTTCAATGGACTTAAACACTTCTACCCTTTAGAGAACATCCCGTTTCCACGTCGAACCTTATTGATAGTTTTATTGCACCTGGGCCACCCGGGTCGCCACTTCCTATGTTCATTGGTGACATGTTGCTGGCTAGGACCAAAATGTACGTATGCTAATGTTAATAAATACTTGATGCTGGTCATTTTCAAACAGTTTTTAGTTTTTGTTACCTCATCAGGACTGACCAGATTCTTCTATGTTTTAGAAAGATTGTTCTTATTCTCTTCAGAATTTAAAAGCTAACTGTTTGTTATTTTAAAAGGTTTGTTTTTGATTTTCTGTTTATTTTGAAGATTATTTGGTTTTATCATTATAAAAGTAGTTTTATTTTTATATTAATTGATTGATATAACATTGACTTAACTAACTGCATTTAACAAGTGGTCTCGGTTTACCTTTTTGAGTATTTTGATTTTTTTATATAACTTCGTTACTAATAAGATTTTGTAGTAAAAATAATAACAGTTAGTAGTGTGTTAGTAGTATTTAATGATCAACTAACAGTTCAATATTAACAGTTAATATTTAACTGTTATTAATTTTATTAATTTACATTTGTGCAGTTAAAGAAAATAATAATAATTGATAATGATAGCGGTCAACAAAATTTGCTGAAATAATTTGTTTGAAATATATATAATAATATATATATAATTTATATTTTAAAAGAATGTAAAAAAAATTGAAAGAATTATTAATTCAGAATTGTCTCATTTTTAATCTTACGTGTATTTATTTCATGTAATAAAAGATTTTATTGGTTAATATAATATTAGGTAGGTACTGATTAGGTACTGTTTAAAAAGGCGCGTCAATTTTATTTGTAAATATTATACGACTGTTCACTGTTTGTTCAATAATTGGTTTTTCTGTTAATATTTTCATAAAATCGACTTTGAAAAAACCCTGACAATTCTGTAAAGCTTGTTCTTGAATTAGTTTATAATTTTAACTTTAAAGCCGAGAAAGATAAAGGCTTATTTAAAAAAAAAACAATAATTTCTAACTTTACCTAATTGAATTTGTATATTAAATAAAACAATACCATTGGCATTAAATTGATATAATATTGTTGTACTTATTGCATACAAAATACATACCGTACTGCAAACAGATAAAAATTTCATAGGCTTATAAGTACACAACCTTACGCAATAACTAAAAACTTTAAACATTATTCAAAAGACACTTTGAACATAGTTTTCTTGTTTGTAACTTAATAATTTGGGTTGATCATAAAATTTAAAAATCACAGTCGTATCTACAGTTTAAATTTAAACAGGAAGTCTTTGAAGTAAAAGTATGACCATTAAAGCGTGAAATGCTACAATTTTTATTGCCCCTCGTTCAACGGCATTAAATTGCCATTACAAAACACACAGTGGGGGGTCGGTGGGAACTTACAGTATTGAATCAGTATGGTTCAATTTGACAGATATAACTGACACATTTCAAAGCCAGGAAGTAACCTAGTAATTTGAATGCTGTTCTATATTCGATTTAATAGTTTTATTTTTAAAAGGATCAAAACGTAAATTATTTCACAGAGAGAGAAGCAAATGTTTGAGCAAGATCATCGAATCGACAGTTCTATATATTCATATTCGGATGTTTTGCATTCGTCCAATCCGTCAAGAGATTTTTTAACAAGCATCAAAAGCCCAGTTCACAAATTGACAAACAAGAAGAATAAAAAAACAAATGAAAGCGAAACAGAATGGCGCCAGAAACTTAATGACAGGGAAAGAAGACGGATGCATGACTTAAATTCAGCCCTTGATTCATTAAAAAGAGTTCTTCCATCCATTAATAACCATGGCAAAACTAGCAGACTCTCCAAAGTAGAAACAATTAGGCGGGCCAGAGAACATATTTTAGAACTTCGTCATAGCGTCGAAGAAATGAAAAAATTGCTCATAACAGATGAAAAATATCGCAGAAATGTGTCTCTTATGTACGCTGCCGGTCATCCATTCTACCCCTCGGAAAACGTACACAACTTAATTGGCTCAATCAAAAACGAGATGGAACAAAGACCGACAAATTACTTCTCATCAAACAACCCTTCTCCGATCTTGGGGTCATTGCCATTTTACGGATTGCTACCAGCCGAGACATCAGCCAGCATTTCGACAATTCATCATTCACCTGCTATCATCTCATCCGCTTGTCCGCTTCATTCTTCAACCTGTTTTTGCATTGATCGGATTTTATCGTGAATTTATGTGAACAAAAGTGTTTTTTGAACAGCTGTACATTTTGTAAGTCCCGTGAAAATATTTTTTTATAACCGTTTATTTTTATTTAGTATCGATTATTCACTTTACTGAGTTAATCACTTGAGCACTATTATTGAATACCTACATATATCTTACCCACTGGGTAATATCCTGTAGACAATAACCAAAAAAAATTTAATGTAAACTTACATAAATATTTAAAAACTCTCTTATTGTTTTTATTCATCTCCTAGTCCTTTTCAGGGTGGCAACCAGATGCCACACTCAGGGTTCAATTCATTCTTATTTTAAAACGAGTCCACCACATTCCAACAAATATAAATAGGAAGACATGCTTTGGCTTATTAGTTATTATTCACTATTATTATGTACATTCACACAGGCCTAAGTTAAAAATAAAGTTGCTTGACAGCAGAGATGTTACGAGTACTTATGGTCCGAGTACGAGTACCATGGTTGCGAGTACGAGTACAAGTACCATGGTATTGAGTTATCGAGTACGAGTACTGAGGTCTCGAGTACAAGTACGAGTACAAGGAATTTTTAGCGAGTACCTTTCGAGTACTTTTTAAAGTCAACAAAATAATAGTTTATTATACATAACAAACTATAACATTTCAGTAAAATTAGCAACGACAGTTTACAGTCTGACATCTTAGCCCTATGGGGCCTTAAAATTATTCCATCATGGCTGAACACACGTTCCACTGGTGAACTTGAAGCTGGAATACTTAAGGCACGAAGTGCTGGGTGATACAGTTTGTCAAGGTCACTGGAATGATTCTGCCAAAACGTTAGAGCATCATCCACATCACCAGTTATCCTCATCTCAAGATATCTAGTCAACTGTGCATCGACATCAAGGCAGGTGTCATCTAACACCGATGAATATTTGTGATACAACTTTGACTTTTTGGCCGGTGGGGGTGACCCAGATGGCGGCACCAACGTAACAGCAGGTGACTAAGTAATGATGCCAATGAGAGAATTAGTTGATTCAGCAAAGAATTAAACCAGTTCTGAAAACATAGATATGTTATACTAGAGTTCGGCAAGTATAAACTACTATAAACCAAATATTACCTACGCCAAACAATTACGAGTACGAGTACTTAGTGGAATAACGAGTACGAGTACTGAATGGAATAACGAGTACGAGTACCAAGGCTTCGAGTAAAAGTACGAGTACTTGAAAACGGTACTCGAGTACGGGTACCAAGTATTATTTCTCTGCTTGACAGCATTTAAAAAAAACTTCAGAGGCTAATATTATGTGTGCATTTGCAACGTTAAACTATCTTTACTATCAGGTCTTATTATACTTCGCCTTTTTAGAGCATAATTCAAAGATGAAAAAGGAATCCAGCGAGAATGTTTGCAAAACTTCGAGGAAAAAGATGTTGAAATGCGTTCCGATTGACTAGGTGATAAATTAGATACATAAATGACCCATTAAACAGAGCAGAAAAGTTTGTGAATACTCTTCTGAAACTTTAGGGCAGTTAAACAATTTACAAAACAATTTAAACTAATCAAAGTACTCAGTAGGTACTGTATACAAGATTAATCGACAAAATAGAATCATCAACGACAAGACGCAGTCTGTGATTGAATCAATGAACATAAGGTACTTTACGTCCAAGGACATCACTCTTGTTTCGTCAGAGCACTGCGATTCATAGCAAAGCACTGGGGAGGGGGTAGTCGGAGGTAGGTACTTTTCCAACAGAATTTTTTTAGTTTTTACTATCAGAAAGCTGATGATCGGGGGGAGGGTAGTCGGAGTTACTTTTTCAAATTTTTAAAAATAAACCATTACTTTTTCAGGGACTCACTAAGACATCATAGGGGAACCACTTCAGAGTCATAACGGACCCGCCTATCTATGAAAAGGGCCTACTCAAACTCCTGAAGCTTCAACTGTACACTTCACAAGTCATTTTTTGACCCCCATTTCTGTCTTTTGGGGACCAAAACTACATCGGGGAGAGGGGGGTTTACTCAAAAATCAGGAAGGACAATGACCTATCCTTGCCACTCAAATTGACTTCCCTGCTTTTCACTAGTATGGATGTCCGCATGTTCTAGGTCCTAGGATGACCGCGACGATAATTTTTTTATAAGTTTATTAATCCAACAAAGTTGATGAAAGGATTTACCTCCGCGAAACAATCAACCTAAATAAGTTATAATCAGGCAAATCAAATGAAGTCAATAACGTAACTAGACGGCCAAAAAAAGTTTGATTATATGGGTCTAAAAAATCTAAATGCTAACAAGAAAAAAACAATACAGTATATATGACAAAGACTTGCGATTTGTATGTTTTTTAATAATTACTCTAAAATTAATTTCCTGATTGTTAATTAAAAGTCCAATATCATTTAATTCGGGAAAATTGGCTACTGATAAAATGCGTTTGGTTTCAGTTTTTCGACAACTTTAGATTCACTTTCAGTAATCGATTCTTCTTTTAAAATGTCATCGTCCAATTTTCTTTTTTTAAAAACGACAATATGGTAACATTGTGTTTGCTACAACGACTATTATTTACATTAACATCCATTTTAGTTTTTAAAAAATTGTTTTTTTTTAAATTACGCTAATAACGGATTAATAATTATTAACTAATAACGAATTGAAAATCAAACTTATTTATTTTCGAAACGGAAACAAAAAACATTGAATAAATTTGTTTAGGGTTAGTTTTTAGCTCGCAATTTTGCGATTCTGACTGACAAAATAGTGGGTCAAAGTTACGCGGTAGGGGCACTTTATAGCCATGGAAATTTCCAGTAATATATATTAATAACGCTTTAACACGTGGAAACAAAAACTAAAGTTATAAAAAAATAAAATGTGGAACAAATTTCCAGATGCAATATCTAGGTGAAGTAGGCGTAGCCAAGTGTATTCATTGGTCTCGTTGAATGCCCGCATTTTTTACGAGTCTTCTGATGTAACCAAAAACTATATAGACGCCTGAATTATCGAGATATAAACGGCTCAACTCAAAAGCATTTTCTTTAAATTTATTTTTTATTTTTATACTTGTTAACAGATTGCATTACAATGCAGTCCCGATTCATAGATTAGATGCAAATTTTGAACCATCTTAAATAATTAACAGAAGAATTAAGATTTTAATTTATATACCAATGGGGGGTTTCAACCTCTAAACCCTCCACCCTGGTTACGCCAATGGTCATAATAAAACCAGAAACAAGTAAAGTAAAAAAACGAGTTTTTCAATACAAAGTTTTATTTCAAATACACTCGATTTAGAAATACGAAAAATGTTCAAATTAGGTTTTTTTGTTTTTTTTTAAATTGAATCATGTATTGTCATCCAATATAAAGCTATGCAGAAAGTTTCAGCTTCCTAGCTAGTCAAAAAGCTAGTTAAATTTTACTTGCAAGATTTGCATACAGAGAACAAGTAAAAAACGAGTTTTGTACCACAAACTTTAATTTCAAATACACTGGATTTAAAAATACGAAAGATGTTTAAATTAAGTTTTTTTTTTTAAATTAATTTGTCATCCAATGTAAAGCTATGCTAAAAGTTTCAGCTTCCTAGCTAGTCAAAAAGCTGGTTAAATTTTACTTGCAAGATTTGTGTACAGAGAAAGCCACACACACACACACACACACACACACACACACACACACACACACACACACACACACACACACACACACACACACACACACACACACAAACAGAGATTGCAACCTAAATAAAAGTTTGTAAAAAGTCAAAAGTCATCAAACAAACAACATGAAAAACTAAAAAATGTCATTTAAGAAATTGAAAATTGAAGTAAAATTATAAATTATAATAAAATTTTCGTATATCAACCTAAGTCTTTACCTACTCTTTATTTACACAGAAAACCTTTGCTGACTTCTTGAAGGTTTGTAAAGAAGACATATTTAGTTTTGCAAACGCATTATTCTAAATCTTTGGGCCTAGGTATTTTATCAATCAATCAATTTTTTTTATAATAGTTTATAGTCCTTTACACCAAGTGTTTTAAGACTGAAACGGCTGTCAGAAGCACCTAAGTACTTCCAGTCGTGGATCATAATTTGATCCTTTTAACTTTTCCTTCTCCTTTCTCCAGGCTTGGGACTGGCTTGCAAAAGCAAGGCGGAGTTAATCAATCAATCAACCAATTCGTAGTTTTATATAGCGCTATTTCCGCGGTGTTCAATAGCGCTCGGTCATGAACTTATTAAACAGATGTGTTTTAAGTCCACGCCGGAAAGCTGTGAGAGAAGTAGAGTTAGTAAGAGAAGAAGGAAGAGAGTTCCAGAGTTAGGGACCAGAGTAGGAGAAAGAACGTTTAGTAAAAGAATGCTTAATAGTGAAGACGCGAAAGTGACTAAGAGAAGAAGAACGAAGACCAGACTTAGGAAAGATAACTCATTAAATAATATTATGAAATATTTTCGAAGATTAGTTTTATAAGCACATATTCTAATATTTTCAGCTATACGTAGTTTGTTAGATTATGACAAAAACCTTTAACATCACAGTAAATATAAAAAAAACAAACGCTGTTTTATATTTTAATTTAAAAAGCTTGAAATGTAAAGGTTTTAATACTTCAAAAATTCTCCTTGGATCCCCTACTGGAGTGTCTTCAATTTTTATTGTTTTACTTGTTTACTTTTAAACGTAAACAGTGTCGGCTGAGTTTGTTGCTGTTTACTCATTTACATTTACAATAACAAAAATAACAAAAATGATTTGGAGAACTTTTGCCAGATGTTATTCTCATGCGAAAAATAATGAATTATTTTCATCTGAAACTAGCAAACAAAAAACTGGGGTTTTTAAGTTATCACCCGAACAGACGAAAGGTAAGCGATTTATTATTTATTTAATTAGTAGTAAGTTTGTAAGAGCAGCAGCTCGAGCTCGACGTATGTTAATTGTTAAGTCTAAGTTAGCTAGTTAGCTGCTAACAGTTAGTTAGCAGCTAACTGTTAGCAATATAGCTGGCCGGGTAATCCTGCAGTATAGCGTCCTGAACCGATTTCGATGAAAAATGGCCGGTTTTTTAACGTGAATGATATTTAAAACATAAATAAGGGGAATAAAGAATAATTACAACATAAATAACTGAAAAAAAAACAAAAATTATAGCACTTTAGAACATTTATAATTTATAAATTACTCCCGAAGTTAACGTAGTTCCCGGTGAAGATCTATTTGTCAATAGCGATAGAAGTGAACAGTAGGAATAAAGGTAATAAGAATTAAACACATTTAAAATAAAAATAGACAATTTAGGAAAAAAAATTGTGGAAGTAAAAAATTGAAAAATATTAGTTTGCTTTAGAAGTACGAGTTGCGTAACCCGCTCCATGTCTAAAACCGTTTCTTTAAATGCGGCTCTTTATGTCAAATTGCCTTAAGAAAAATTAAAAAAACATTGAAAACAATAAATTAGCAACAGAACACCAAGAAAAATTAAAATAATATCAAAGTAAAAGTACTTGGCAACTTGGCTGTCTTTGGTACGGTTTCTATCATATTTCTTGGAGCAGAAATTTTGAGTTTTAGAGGTCATGTGGCTAGCTGAATCGTTTGGAGAGCGAAAGAGCGAGCGAGAAAGCGTCCAGGAAAAGAAGAGCAATCGGGAGTGGGAATGCGGCCGGGAACGGGAAGGCGATCGGGAGCGGGAAAACGATCGGGAGCGAGAAAACTAGCGGGGAAGGAAACGGGAGTGAGAGAAAAATTATGGGAAAACCTCGGGCAACGCTGGATCCCCCGCTAGTCATAGATAAATTTCCACTCAGCGCTCTGATTTTTTAAAATTTAAATAATTAAAAATTTATTTGTAACTTGTTAAAATGTATTTATTATTTTATTATGTTATTTTATTTGAATATTAACTCTTCCTTGCTTTTCATTCCTTGAATTGTATTATTCCGCGTGTCAACACTGCCTTTGGATATTTTTGCTTAAAGTCGGTTTTTAGTAAGTTTTTCTGTAAAATACTTGTTCGTAATATGTTTTGATAATGTTCTATGGTTATTCTATTAAACAGTTTTTTAAACCGTTTTTTCATCGAAATCGGTTCAGGACGCTATACTGCAGGATTACCGCTGGCCATGCAAATAACATTTTTTTGTGCACTCGGGCTGTGCTATACATTGTTAGATGGGGTTTTAAAAATAGAATTTAATGGTGTAATTAGTTTTTCTTCGGTTCAAAAAATTAAAAAGCTATAAACCAAAAACAACGATTTTTCTATGAAATAAACGTTAGCTGTTTTTTTTTTATAGATTATTACTTTTTTCAAACTGCTGCATCCGGAATTTCTGAGACGCTTGTTTTTCGATAATTCAATTACAAGGATCACACCGTTAATGCCTACAAAGAAAGAGTTTTAAATGAAACATTTTACTTGAGAGCTGTGCACTGATTTTAATTAGTTGCTTTTTTAAACAAACCTTATATTATAGAAATTTAAAAATAATTTTTTTTAGGTTAAACAGATTTTTAGATATATAAAATTTTCCACTAAGCTTGTTAAAGGCCAACAGGAAGTGTTAACGAGTAGCCAGTTTGCAATAATAGCAGCATATCATCGTATATGATGAGCTGTTATTTGCTGTCACTCGGAAGTGCTACTAAAGGGAATTTTTTACTAAATAGTTGAATCACTTTCATCATTAAACCTTCTTTAACTTTGCTTTTTGCAAAAGAGTTACATTGTAAACTTTTCTTTTTTAGTGTTTGCCATCATTGCTTCTTCGGTTTTATTATGGTTAGTTTTTAATGTATTATTTTCGGAAATGACTTGCTAATCACATCCTGGCAAATGCCGCAGATTATTTGTACTGTTTTTTTTTCAGCACCGAATTAATACACAACGAGCTGAGAAAACTGCGTAAAAATATCAAATCACTACATGATATTTTTGACTTTGAAAAAAAATCTGATCCGTATATAGCTGTGCCTGTTTATTCAGGTTACTTTTATATTTTATACGATTTTCATGTTTACCCACTTATAACTATTTTGGCTTCTGTGTTATTTTTCATGTATATTTTAAAAAGTACAGTTGTACAAGTTGTTTACGAGATATATGAACAATTTATTCTAGTGGTCTCATATTTAAGGGAACCTTGAGGTAAATTAAGATGATCTAATTATTTATTTATGTAATTAAAGTGATCCTATTATTTATTTATTAGATTAAAATAATCTATTTAATAAATTAAAATGATCAAATTATTTATCAATTAAATTGAATTGGTCTTATTATTTATTAATTAGATTAAGTTGGTCTAATTATTTTTAAATTTTTAATTAAATTAAAATGATCTAATTATTTCTGGATTAAATTTAATTGTTCTATTTATTGCAGAAGACACACTTGAACTGTCCCATTTAAAGCAGTTTTTCAAAGGTAAGAATTTTTTTATAAAATAAAGGTTTGAATTTTGCATTTGTTTTGATTGTTTCTTAACAAACCAAAATGTTTTTTTTTAATTATTTAAAGTAACTTAGCGATGTTTTTATTACATGTAGATTTGAAAAAAGATAAATCAGTATGGAAAGCAATTCCAATTCGTTTCTTGCTGAAAGGCGCCCGATCACAAGATGGTTATATTCAACGAAAGTCATTAGAAATTTTAAGCCTGAGGAATTTCCCAAAAGATGGTTTTTCACTGATTTTTTTTTATTATTTGTGTTTATAATTTTTGCAATTTAGAGTTAAACTAGTTATAATTAATATAATATGCATCAAAAGGTTATGATCACCACATTGTATCACAAAGCATTGATTTTCCTACATCACTCTACCTTGCAAGAAGTGCTCATGCGGATCCTAAGCTGTTCAGGGCACCAATCAAGCTACCATCTTCATATGTTTGTATCACATTCTTTTTTGATTTAAAATTTCATTGTTTTATTTACCTGTGCTTCAGTTGTAGATATAATTTGAATTTAACTCTTTGTATTTTGTTCACCTTTATAGAAATCCCTGGAGAAAGAGCTGACAGACATAATCGAGAAAATTCCGATTAATGAAAAGGTCAAACATCATCAGAAGTCTATCGATAATATTAGAAAAGGAAAAATTTATGCTTCGTCACATGTTGATAAGGTAATTGTAGTTTGTGTATTTAGTTTTATTATTTTTTATTGAAATATATCTTAAAATTACTATTTATTGTTTTAAATTAACACATTTTTATCTTTTAAATAAAAATATCAACAACTTAATAGTAATACAATTTATTTATGAAGACGGTCATGCTTGGTTTTGAGACTTTTGACGAAACATCATTGGACAGTCAAAGATCTCTCGATACGATGATTATCATTCATTTGTTACATGCAATCTTGACTTATTCTCAAGTAATTTGTTTTGCTTCAGTTGATATATATTTCAGTTTTTTTTCTAAAATATGTTTTTTTTATTACGTTGCTGTTATTTATTTTTTATTAAATTTAAATAATGTTTTATTGATAATTTAAGATTTTATTGCTATATGTAAAATATGATATGCTACATTTCAGAATGTTGAAAATTGTATGTACATGGTTAGAAAAGGACTTTTGCTTACTTTAAGAAGAGTTTATGAAAGGTTTTCTCAGGATAGTTTTATTGTTGATTCTCTGTGTAAGATAATTAACAATGCCCTACTCAATGGTACTGATCCTCATGTGTTCTATGAAACAGGTCGGTTTTTAGGTTATAAATTACAGTTATAATATAGTAAATTACTATAAAATATATATTAATATAATAAAAATCATATTTTACAAATATATAATGTAATATAAAAAAGTAAAAGTCCTGAAGAGCAAAAATTGAATGCTCTTCGTGTATGTCCATTCCTCAGGATAGGCTGTATACAGATTTAAGACATTCTGTGATGAACAAAAGTGTTTGTTGCTCTTAGAGTCTGCTGTTGAAGGTGTCACTGAAGGAATTTCACTGGAAAATGATGGCTAGAAGTCCCAGTCTTTTGGAGCTACTTAACATTATACTCAACTATTATGGGCTATTGAGAGCCTATAAACAGGATGACTTAAACTGCCACCACATATAATGCAAATATTTATACGACTCTACAAGGAATCGAACCGGGTTGCCTAAATGCAAGCACTCTTATGTTGGGTTGCCAACCATCACCAGGAAAAAGCGACCAGCAGTAGCAGTGAAAGAGCGAGCGGGAAAGGGAAAGAGACCAGGAATGGGAGAGCATGCGGGAGCGGGCATGCAACTGGCAACAGGAGAGCAAGCGGGGAAGGAAACGGGAACGAGAGAGAAAAACGATAAGAAAATCTTTAAAAACCCCAGTCACTGCCGGTTATCCCACTAGTGTATATAAATAATTATGATATTAATCATGAGACAAAAGTAATATAATGTGATATTTGTAATGTTGTGTATGTTTTGATGTTTTTAAAGGATGGTTTCATGTGATTGTCGCCTTATTGAAATCGGACATGCATTTTGTTTCATCGGTCAAATTACTCACCAACATGCAGCTGTCATTGGAGAACAAGCTTCATGAAGCTTATGACAATCATGCATGTCTTTTACATCCTGTACATCATCACAAGTTTGCTTTTATCTGCTTTTTATTTTAGTAGGTTTTTCAAATTGTTGATTAAATAATTATTTATTCCTATCCATTGTATTTAAAAATTATTAGGTAATAAATTATTAATTTCAATCTGTCAATGATAATATAATGTTTGTTAAAAATATACATATATTTATACAAGAGAAGAGATCGCAGCAGATATTGTATTCATTCATGGGCTACAAGGTCGACCAATGAAAACTTGGAGACAAAAAGACAAAAAACAGACAAGCAACAATCAGAAGCAAAATAATGTTACAAGTGCGGAATGTCGCAAAGATGAAATAGGAACTGAACAGATGCCGTTTGATGCAAATGGTGACAAGTATGCAAACAATAGTTATAACAAAATGGAGAATGGTGTTTTTATGATTGAGGAGGTGGAAGAAGATGATGAAGGCAATGATGGTGTTCGCACGCAGTGCTGGCCTAAGGTTGGTGTAATTTTCTAGAATGAATTAGATCTAAATAGCAGGATTTGTTTCAGTGTTATTAAATTCAAAGTTATTTATTTTTAAATGGGCTGGATAAGCAGCTGAACTATGTGATTCGAGATAAAGACTGCTTAAAAATTGAAAATGAATTTTCAAAACACATACTCTTGGCTTTTCGACATAAAATGGGAAATTTAATTTTTAATGGCTATTGTCAAATTTAATTCAACATTAATAATATTTTTATATTTGCAATCACATTAAGGACTGGCTACCCCAAGATGTGCCTAATGTTAGAGTTCTTTCTGTAGAATATGACACTCAGGTAACTCACTGGATGTCTAACAACCATTTTGAGAGGTGTGTCGATTTTTTTTACGATTAAAGAATAAAGATTTATAAATAATTGAGAGATTAATATATTTTATGAGATTAACTTATAATTTCAGAAAAACCCTGAAAGAACAAGGAGATATTTTGCTTCAATCGCTGACCAGGGCTGGAGTTGGAAAAAGACCTGTCGTATTTGTTGGTCACTCCATGGGAGGTTGTTGAACCGTTTCTTACAAGAAAAACTTTTTTAATCTTTAATATTAATTTTGCCTTTTTGTCTGTCTGTTTGAATGAACACAAACCCATTTCACGTCATTCAATCGATCTGAAATTTGGTCCATAGACTCATGAGGATAAAACATTAATTTTGATATGTTCGCACTCAAAAACAATTTAAATGCCTCGCTTAAAAAATCTATACAAATTTTTTTACGGTTCACTTGTTTAAATTGTAAAAAAATTTTTTTTATTATTTTGATATTTTTAATAAAAAATCAAAACCACTGAAGATGAAAATTTTTTGAAATGTTTCTTATAATTTGAATCACCAAATAAATAATATTGTATTTATGACTGTTGCATAACCTCGAATTGTATTTATGAGTGTTGCATAACCTCGAATTGTATTTATGACTGTTGCATAACCTCGAATTGTATTTATGAGTGTTGCATAACCTCGAATTGTATTTATGAGTGTTGCATAATAACATTGAATTGTATTTATGACTGTTGCATAACCTCGAATTGTATTTATGACTGTTGCATAACCTCGAATTGTATTTATGACTGTTGCATAACCTCGAATTGTATTTATGAGTGTTGCATAACCTCGAATTTTAACTTTTCAGGCCTTCTCATAAAGCAGATGCTATGTTTGTCGAGAGCGGCAGATATGGATTTGACCAATCAGGTGAAAGGAATTGTGTTTTACAGTGTCCCTCACAAAGGTTCGTATCTTGTCAATCAAACGAGAAATGCTTCGTACATCCTCCATCCAACCGATGCTCTTCTTCAACTTGCTGAAGGTTTTTTTATTTCTGTATTTGTTTTATGGTTTTCTATAATTGCTTAGAAATAGTTGAGATTTTTGATTTATAAATGTTTTTTTGAGTTTATGGAGAAAGTTATAATTGCAAATAATCAAATAAATGGTTTCTTTAGTTGTTTTTTGTTTAAAAATCATATTTGGTTATCAGATATTTAATCCACTATAACACCTCTGGAAAAGCTAGGTTTCTATTGCTCTCTATAATTATAATAATAATAATAAATAATATTAGGATCAAGTGACTTGAAAGACCTGCATGAACAGTTTTCCTACCTTGTTACGGAGAAGTTAATAAAACTGAGGAGTTTCACGGAGGGAGAGAGAACCAATTTGCCTTTCAAGTTAAAAACAACAATTGTTTCTCAAGTATCTAGCAGTGAGTTTCGATTTAACCTTTTATTTGATTTTATAAATTTTTTCAAATGTGTTGTGTCATCACAATTGTTATTAATTGAAGACACATTGTTTTTTTCCAGATCCTGGATTCGGAGATTTCTATGTCATGAAAAACCACGACCACATTACGATTTGCAAACCTCAGAGTAAACTTTCGAAAATCTATATTATGACAAAGGACTTTATCAGTTCTTGTCTCACTGAATAGTAGTCATGATTATAGTTTTGCATGGCTCGGTGAAATTTAAATTTGTATATTGTTGTTTTGTGAAGAATTATTTTGATGATCATACACACTTCCCATCCTAAGTATTGATGATCTTTTTGAATGGTCGTTTAGCTGCTGAAAGTATATTTGATGATATTGTTGAGTAGCTTTATTAAACTGAGTTGTTGCTATGTTGACTTGTTTTTTTTTTAATAAACAACTGTTTTTCTTTAAATATTCATATGTGCAGCATGTAATATTTGACTTTGTTGCGTTCGAGGTTTGTTAATTTTCGTGAAAATAGTTAACGTCGTTTCAACTCGGGATTCAATTGCCGTCCTACAATCTGTTGCAGTTTTATTTTGCTTTGTTGTCTGTATATTGCATAGAACAATAAACAAAAAGATTTTTTTGCTAGTGTCACCACCTGTTTTGTTTGTTGCCGTTCAAACTGCGACGTACAAAATGGCTTCGCTCATGCGTACTACGCTGAATGTAGGCCATTCCTCCCCTGGCGTACCCTAGGACAATCCCCTCGGACATTGCCCCACCCAGAAATACTTCATCTTCAGTTTGACGGAGTAATCTTTGTCATCCTCGCCGCAGTTAAAACTCTGGTTGCGATAAAGCCTCGATAATCTTGATAATTTCCAATTACGAGTTGCAGGCCAATAATCTTGCACGTGAGTTATAACAACAGGTTTGTAATCTTATTCAAATCGCTCAATAAACTCCTCTTCTGAGACCTTTCTTGCATCGATTCTACGCATAACATCTTCGAGCTGGATCTTGAAAGTTTCTGCATAATTAATTTTTCTTCATGCTCCCTTAAATTATCCTCAGCACGGAGCTCTGATCTCGCCTTTCTTTTAGCATCTTTGATGCGGAAGGCTGCTCTTAGTGAAAGGTCAATAGCCATAACGAATTGCCAAATCCAGTAGCGTTTGCGATGCGTACTGTTAGCATAAAACACAGTATAAAATATTTCTTTTCATCTATATTTCTTTGACAGATGACAATCTCTCTATTTTATTTAATGAATTGTTTAAAGAATTGTGGTGTTTTTAGGTTGGCTGAGGATTGGTTAGTAAAAGTTAAGTTAGGTTGTGGATCTTTAGAAAGAAGTTTGGGTAAATTCATTTACTGGATCCTTCAACTAGCCTGCAAAAAAAGCTATTGGAAAAATCCGGTAATATTAATAATTGTTCCTTTTCTTAAAAACATGTGTCTTTTTAAGCGTTAAATGATCCCAAAGCCCGCAAGCAAACAAACACGGTGAAGTTATTATAAATGTTATAAAAAAAGGAGACAGAGGGAGCTAGCGAGAGAGAGAGAGAGAGAGAGGCAGACACATAGTAATAAAATATAGCAACAAAACCCAAATCAAATTTTATTGACACTGTCAATGAGACCCCAGTTACAAGACTCAATATTTCTTTCAACAACGTCATCTACAAATACATCCTGAATTTGGTTCACTGGCAAATTAAAATTTCACGTCTAAGACACAATAATGGGGTGAATATGAAGTAACATGTTTTCAAGAAAATTGTTTAAATTTGTCTTAGAAGTCATACAAACTACAATCATACTGATCAATTCATTTTAAATGAAATAACGGTTAATCTATATATATATATATATATATATATATATATATATATATATATATATATATATATATATATATATATATATATATATATATATATATATATATATATATATATATATATATATATATATATATATATATATATATATATATATATATATATATATATATATATATATATATATATATATATATATATATATATATATATATATATATATATATATATATATATATATATATATATATATATATATATATATATATATATATATATATATATATATATATATATATATATATATATATATATATATATATATATATATATATATATATATATATATATATATATATATATATATATATATATATATATAGTCTTAACTAACTGACTGACTGACTGATAATCAACGCCGAGCTAAAACGCCTAATCCTAAGAACGTTATAGCGTAAGCACCCATTAAGAAATGATTTTTTTTTAAATTTTGCTTCTGTGGGAATGAAACGGGAAAACAAAATATAAGAAAGTTTTGAAATTTGATATCTAGATTTTTCATAAAAAATAAGAAACACCTGTTTTCTCATTTTTAAAAAAATCGGCTTCTAGGACCTCAAATGTGGAGTGGAAAATAGGGTTATTTGTTTTTACACACCTTTACTTAACTTAATTTCTCTATCTGTCTGTCTGTCTATCCGTCTGTCGTCAAACTTTGCAATCGATTTTTAACTAACTTCCCGATTAGCTAGATACTTTAAAATTTAAACACACCTCCGAACTGATTAACAATGCATTCTATCAAAGTTTCGAATCGATTGGACAAAATTTAATTAAATAATTATTTGTTATATTTTGTCTAACTATTTATTGTCTATGCTAATATGTTTGTTGTTTATGTAGTAAAAATATGAAAGTGTGTTTTTAAAAAACATTGTTTTTGCTTCACTTGTTTTAGAATAAATCCTACTCAAAACTGTAATTGTTACAAATGTAAAAATTAGTATTTAGTATCTACTTGAAAAATAAACATATACGTGTTTTACCCATTTTTACCAATGCTTTTATTAACTCGTCGGCTCTGTTTCTCTGTCTGTTTCTCTGTCTGTCTGTTTCTCTGTCTGTTTCAAATCTTGCAATCAATTTTTGAGTCACTTCCTGTTGATAGATTTTTTCAAATTTTGCATACATGCTCAAGATAGAAGACAATGCAATATTCAATTATTAGTTTTACAATAAGTCAATTAATTTAGTTAATTTTCTTGAGGATTTTATCGAGGGGTTTCTTGAGGGTTTTCTTGAGGGTTTTCTTGAGGGTTTTCTTGACCACAAAACGCTAACCGACTGGCAGACTATTTTACCAAGTTAACACGAACCACACTCACTGACCGCGATTCTCAAGCGTGTACGAAATTTTCATGAAAATAGTTGAGATATTTAAATTCGATGCTTTTTGATGATATTTTTATTATTATTACCAATGCTTTTATTAACTCGTCGTCTCTGTTTCTCTGTCTGTCTGTTTGTTTCTCTGTCTGTTTCAAATCTTGCAATCAATTTTTGAGTCACTTCCTGATGATAGATTTTTTCAAATTTTGCATACATGCTCAAGATAGAAGACAATGCAATATTCAATTATTAGTTTTACAATAAGTCAATTAATTTAGTTAATTTTCTTGAGGATTTTATCGAGGGGTTTCTTGAGGGTTTTCTTGAGGGTTTTCTTGAGGGTTTTCTTGACCACAAAACGCTAACCGACTGGCAGACTATTTTACCAAGTTAACACGAACCACACTCACTGACCGCGATTCTCAAGCGTGTACGAAATTTTCATGAAAATAGTTGAGATATTTAAATTCGATGCTTTTTGATGATATTTTTATTATTATTACCAATGCTTTTATTAACTCGTCGTCTCTGTTTCTCTGTCTGTCTGTTTGTTTCTCTGTCTGTTTCAAATCTTGCAATCAATTTTTGAGTCACTTCCTGATGATAGATTTTTTCAAATTTTGCATACATGCTTAAAATAGAAGACAATGCAATATTCAATTATTAGTTTTACAATAAGTCAATTAATTTAGATAATTTTAATTAATTTCGATATTTCGATATAATTAAGATATTTCGACTTTAACATAAAATAAAAAAGTAATATAAGAAAAAATTGATTGCAAAATTTGTGTTTTAATTACATATAAGAGCATTGGTTTTAAAAATTCGTTTTTAATTTACTTGTTTGAAACCTGGTTTCCACGACCTCAAATGTAAAGTGGAAAAACGGATTATTTTATTAAAAACTCTAAAAACTAAAAATTGAAAGTTTTGCCTTTTCAAAAACTTCTCATATTCGGTTTTTGAGATTTGTGTTGTTTTAGAAAAATTTTGTTTTTCTCTTTCATCCCCACAAAAACAGAATTCTTAAAAATCTTTTTTTAGTGGGTGTTTATGCTATAAAACTAAGTAATATAAGTTCCAAATTTCACGTTCCTAGCATGAGGCGTTTTGGCTCGTCGTTGATTAATCAGTCACTTAGTTATATCGTTTTATAGGCACCTATATATCATGTTTGTCAGATTATATAACCCTGTAACTAACTGTTTGAGCGGTTTTTTATTCTTTTTCTCTCTCTATATATACACGCATATTTTTATATAAAGAGATTGTCACGACTGAAATTCATCTTGAGTTTTCATTTCTTTTTGTCTTTAAAATAATGTTTGTTTGTTTAACTTTTTTGTAAAATTTTGAATTAACTTTTCAAGTTTTTATATTATTTATTTATTTATTTATTTATTCTCAAACAGAAGGGCCTATCGGCCTCTAATACCGTTCGGACAGTACAAACGAAACAAAAAAAACCAATAAACGAAATATGTACACATACTCAGTTGCAAATCGTAAATTGTTAAGATGTTAGAAACATACAATAGCAAAGTATGCTCGCGTATAACATACTAGCAGTGCCCGTAGCGGCTTCGCTCGCATGAAATTAGAGAGTTTGAACCGTGCATCCATAGTAGAGATCAATTTTTTTGGTCTCGGCTCGGCCCGTCGACAACTTAGCCCAGCCCGTTTTAAAAACCCAAACTCCTGGCCCGGCACAGCCCGTCTGAATTAGGCCCGGCCCATTCTTACAGGCTTAGAAGTTCTATATACTTGATGAAAAACTTCGGCCCGTCCCACCTTGACTTCAGGTTTGGCCCGGCCCAACTGAAGACCCTAAAATCACTAAAATATTTATATACTTGGTGAAAAACCTCGGCCCGTTCCACTTTGATTTAAGGTTTGGCCTAGCCCGTGTGAAGACTCTAAAATAACGGCTTGGCCCGGCCGGTGATAAACTGAACTTAGCTACTTTTAACCGGCACAAAACTTCAAAATACTAATTTTTACATTTGTAGCACTTACAGTTTGTGAGTAGCAGTTATTTTGAAATCAAATAACCCTTTTTTCCACCCCACATTTGATGTCCTGGAAACCAAATTTTTAAAAAAATGTTGAAACACTTATATCATAATTTTTTGAGTAAATACTAAATACTAATTTTGACATCTGTAGCATTCATAGTTTTTGAGTAGCAGTTACTTTAAAAACCAAAGAAACCTTTTTTCCACCCCACATTTGAGGTCCTGAAAACCAAAATTTCAAAAAATGGTGAAACACATATATCCTTATTTTTAGAGTAGAAACTAAATACTAATTTTTACTTTTGTAGCATTAACAGTTTTTGAGTAGAAGCTACTTTAAAAACCAAATAACCCAATTTTCCAACCCACATTTGAGGTCCGGGAAACCAAATTTGTAAAAAATGGTGAAACACGTATATCTTTATTTTTAGAAAAGAAACTAAATAATAATTTTTACATCTGTGTCATTTACTGTTTTTGAGTAGCAGTTACTATAAAAGACAATTTGCCCTATTTTCCACCCCACATTTGAAGTCCTGGAAACCAAATTTTCAAAAAATGCTAAAACACGTATTTCATTATTGTTGGAGTAGAAACTAAATACTAATTTTTACTGCTGTAGCATTAACAGTTTTTGAGTAGAAGCTACTTTAAAAACCAAATAACTCAATTTTCCAACCCACATTTGAGGTCCGGGAAACCGAATTTTCAAAAAATGGTGAAACACATATCTTTTTATTTTTCAAAAAGAATCTATATACCAAATTTCAGAAAAAAACTTTAGAAAAAAATTTAGAAAAAAGGTTGTTTTCCAGTTTTTTCCCCTCAGGAGCAAAATTTTCAAAAATCCTTTCTTAACGGATGTTTACGCTATAAAAGTAATATAAGTTCCAAATTTCACGTTCCTAGGATGAGGCGTTTGAGTTCGGCGCTGATTATCAGTCAGTCATCTGTCAGTCAGTCAGTCAGTCAGTCAGTCAGTCAGTCAGTCAGTCAGTCAGTCAGTCAGTCAGTCAGTCAGTCAGTCAGTCAGTCAGTCAGTCAGTCAGTCAGTCAGTCAGGACATGTTCTTTTATATATATAGATTGAATAAGATATTAAGTCTTGTAAATATTTAAATTTTGCATTTATGGAATGGTTAAACCTGACAAATTGTTGTTCTTAACGC
Organism: Erpobdella octoculata; assembly: GCA_963978895.1. Classification (NCBI taxonomy): domain Eukaryota; kingdom Metazoa; phylum Annelida; class Clitellata; order Hirudinida; family Erpobdellidae; genus Erpobdella; species Erpobdella octoculata. The sequence goes on from OZ022246.1 coordinate 12,440,239, forward strand.
TTATACATAATGCCGTAAAGTTGAAACTTCCACCGCAATCTTCAAAATCCCTCTAATCACCTCCAAAAATCTGTTCATTTGACATCCAGATCTGCTAATGCTTCATGAAAAATTCAAAGTCTTGAAAACTTAGATAAATCCATCTGATTTATCAAGCTTCTGAACCGACTGTAGTTTGATGATCCAACAACATCCTGAGGCAAAGAATTCCATGCTGAGACCACGCGTCCAGTTATGAAAAACCTGGCATCGTCAGTTCTATATTGACCTGGCATCAGTTTGTAGCTATGGCCCCTTGTTTTTTCATAATTTGCTCGTTTAAATTGTCCAACCAGGCTATAATCCACCATTCCATTTAAAGATCTGTAGCAAAAACAAAGGTCTGCAATAAGTCTGCGCTCTTCTAGAGTTTTCAATCCCAAAAAGCTGAGACGGGTCGAGTATGGTAGATGGCTGATATTTGGAACCATTCGAGTGAATCTTTTCTGAACCTTCTCCAGGCCGTCGATTAGGTACTTGTGCCGAGGGCTCCAAACTGGAGAGCAGTATTCGAGCAATGGTCGCACGTATGTAGTGAATGCTTTTTTCATCAGATACGGATCTTTAGACAGGAGGCATAGTTTTATTAATCTGAGTTTCACCGACGCAGAGTGGATAATGTTCTCAATGTGTTTTTTGAAATTAAGGTTTTTATCAATTAGTACACCCAGATCTCTTGCTTGCTCGGTCGGTTCAAGCTCGTATGTCCCAATTCGATATCTAGGTATTTCGAAGCCTTTGTCGTTTCTTCGCCTGTGAATGGGACATACAAAACACTTTGATAGTGCCAGATTCAGTTGCCATGTTTCACTCCAGAGAACTAGTTCATCAATTGCTCTCTGTATTTCTGGAGCCGAAGAAGATGTGGGCTGAGTTGCTGAGTAAATTTTTATGTCGTCTGCAAACATCTTGACAGAGACCGGTCCAAAAGCATCACCATCCGTAATATCGTTAATAAAAATTAGAAAGAGTATGGGGCCCAGGACACTTCCTTGAGGAACACCACTGGTAACATCTCTCGAAGCAGATAAGCACTCACCAATTCGAACAAGCTGTTTTCGAGCACTCAAAAAATCCAAGATCCATGCCAACAAATCACCTGATATTCCGTAGCTAATGAGTTTAGTCTTCAACTTTGGGTGGGAGACCGAGTCGAAAGCCTTTTGAAAATCAAAATAAACAATGTCCACTCGACTACCATCCAGTAACCCCATAATCCAGTCATGTACACACTCCAGAAGGTTCGTACAAGTTGATCTCTGTCTCAGGAAACCGTGCTGATGTGGAGAAATAAGACCATGAGTAGAGAGGTGGGCCAAGATGCTTTTGCTAACAATCTTTTCCATAACGCGGCAGCATGTACACGTGAGAGAGATTGGTCTGTAGTTTGAGACAACACTTGTAGGTCCTTTTTTGTGAATTGGTGTGATGTATGCAGTTCTCCATATTTCAGGCAATCTTCGTGTTTTGAGAGACATTTCAAAAATATGACAGAGTGGAATAGTCAAGTTTTGGGCGCAGCGTTTAAGCAATATATTCGGTATACCATCTGGGCCACAAGATTTTGTCATTCGAAGACTTCTGAGGGTTGAAAAAACAACATCAGGAGTGAACGTAACTTCTTCCAGGAGGTTGGGAGACCTCTGCACCAGAGGTGGATTACTTCCATCGTCTTTTGTAAAAACGGTTGCAAAATAGTCGTTGAAGACATTTGACATTTTAGCCGGATCTGTAACAATCGTGCCATCACTTGTTTCTATCCCAGTAATTTTAGAATTCAAGGAGAGTTTATTGTGAATATATTTGTAGAAAGCACCAACGTTACCAGATAAAACAAGACCCTTCTCAATGTCATATTGTTCTTTTTTTACTGCTTTAGTACATAATTTTGAAAACTCCATGTATTTGATTTTATCTTTATTTTCTTTAGTATGCTTCCAGATTTTCCAGAAGAATAATTTGGATTTATAAAGATGTTTTATTCTATTGGAGATTTTCCTTGGTCGTCCTCGTGAGCTCAATACAGTACGAACTGGAACGAAGGTTTGTATCACATAACTCATACACTGCTGAAGGGCATTCTAGCAGTTTTCTACGTCGAAACAATATTGGAAGATGTCGTCCCATTTCACAAGTTTCAGAAAGTTGTTTATTGCTGCAAAGTTTGCTTTATCAAACATATATGAGTTTCGAACATCGTTTTTGTCTCTTGGATCTGTATCATTTAAATGGAGAATCATTACATTGTGGTCACTGGTAGCGATCTGGCATCTAAACTCTACATTTGAGATCAACATTTAGTCCCCAGAGAGCACCAAATCTAGAATGTTGTTTCCTCGAGTCGGCTCTTGAATAAACTGTTGAAGTCCAAATTCATTTACAAATTCCATGAACGCTCCGTAGACTCTGTTGTTTGGATATGAGTAACAAGTCCAATCCACCTCCGGCAAATTAAAGTCTCCAACCAGGCACATTGTACGTATCGGAGAATATAACGCTTTAAAACAATTAATACTGTCCACCATATAGATCTCCGCCTCAGCACCAAAACCTCCAGGACGATAGTATGTGACAATTCTGTATGATTTATGGTTTAATTTAATATCTACACAAACAAGTTCAATATGCCGGAAGTTATCAGGTACTAATCAGTGGCGTAGCTAGGGGGGTGCAGGGGGAGCGGCCGCTCCCCCTGAGACCATTTTCCAAAAAGTGGGGCTTTTTTGGCCTTCTCAAGAATTAAAATGAATATTTTATTAAATTTAGGGCTGTCAAAAATCTGTTAAAATCCCAACCGGGTATGTTGAAAAGAAGAACAATGCAAATGTATAGAATCTTTTGCGCTGACTCTAAAAATACTTTGCGATACTAGATGGGCATCCAGGAAGTCAGCACTAGATGCAGTCTTGCAGAATTTACCAGCACTAATAGTTGCCCTGCAAAGAATCGTGGATGGTGAGATAAAAAACTGCACTGCTAAACAGTTGGCTGAGGCAAAGGGTATTCTTGTAACAATTGATACGTATAAATTCTTAGTTCTTCTAACATTCTGGAAAAAAGTGTTAGAGAAGGCTTTCAGTTTATCCACATATTTACAGAAAAGCAGTATTGATTTGGTAACAGCTTCTCATTTGATTCAACTATTTGAAAACGATATGAAAAACATGAGAGATGAATTTGAATCTGAATTTGAACGTCTTGAGAATGAAGCAGCTGAACTTGCTGAAAAATGTGATATTACAACGGAGTATAAGCAACAAAGAATTCGGAAAAGAAAGAGATTCCACGAGGAAATTTCAGAGGAAAATTTCAGAGGAAAATTTCTGATGCCCGAAAAAATTCATAGTTGAAACCTACATAGTATCACTCGATTGCATTATAAATAGCTCAACTAAAAGATTTGAACATTTTCAAAATGTTGCTTCCAAATTTAGTTGTTTAGATCCGAAGCATTTTAGCAATGACGATAATGTGACAAGATTAGAATCTTTAGCAGACATGTACTCAGATGTCATCGAAAGTCGAGATGAAATTGTGCAAGAGTTTTTTTCATTTAAAGACATGTACAAGGAAATATTAGGTATAATCAAGAAGGAAAAAAATTCTAGTGTCGAAGAAATGACCATCAACAATGTGCTCAAATTCATGATCGCCAATGACATGTGCTCCATTTTCCTGGCCTTTTTACAATGTACCGTATTTTTCTGACCTTGCCAATAAACAGCGATGGTGCGGAACGTTCCTTCAGCCGACTGAAACTCATAAAATCGTACGTGCGTTCTACAATTGGTGAAGACAGGTTGTCAGGTTTAGCCTTGATTACGATCGAAAGACAGTTTGCTAGTGAAGTGGATTATAACGAAGTAATCGATAACTTTGCAAGAATGAAGCCCAGACGAAAAAAACTGTTGTAATTAGCTTACACTGAGTAAGTATATAAACTGTATAATATACTATAATTGTTACTAAACAATACATAATATTGTTTTTCTACCTTTTGGGTGTTCCAGTATTTATCTTTGAAATACAAAAATAAATACGTATGTAATAAATGCAATGTTTTTAATTGAAATTCTTTATTTTGGTAAGTGGGCCTTTTATATGTGCTCACCGCTCCCCCTGGTGCTAAAACCTGGCTACGCCACTGGTACTAATACGGTTCTGTGAGGAAAACTTGTTTTTATTACCATCGCTACACCCCCTCCACGAGTTTTTCTATCGTGTCGAACTGAATCATAATCCTTAGTCAGAAATAAACTACTTGGAATCTCTTCTAATAGCCAAGTTTCAGTAATACAAAACATATCTGGTCTGCAGTCTTCTAGAAAAAAACGAAAATCTTCAATCTTGTTAGATATACTTCTGAGGTTTGTGAAAGCTAGGGTGCTACCGTTACTTCCGAAAAAGTTGACCCTCGCCACTTAACCCAGCCGGGGCAGGAGGATGACCATCAGTAACTTTTCTTCTTTCGCATCTCTTTTTGTAGTTGAGTTCGGCCTGTTGTTTTGTCAGGTCTCTGTTCATGAAGATTTTTCGTACATCCTCATTCTTGGACGAGCGCAAGATCCGAGACGACATCAGTAGTTCTTCAGCTGCCGCAGGGTTTTCTAGAGTAACACATACTTTTGCTCTGGGATTTCTAAGGTCTTTTCCTAACCGCCTTGTCGCGACAATCCTGGGCACCACAGCAAGGTTGTTTTTACAGAGGTCTACCACACAATCTGCATCTGATTTTTTCTCATCATATTTCAAACCAGAAATGACAATGTTATTTGCTCTTCGCTTTTTGTCATCTTTTTCTTGTTCCAACCTCCAGAGAGTGGTAGTCAGTACTTCGGCAATACTAGTTGGATTGCCTAATAGATTTCGCTCGTCAGTCACTAATTTAGAAGACTCAGTCCCAGACTCCAAAGCACCCAATCTTATAGAAATGTCCTCGAGTTTGGTCGACATTTCTTTTAACGAGTCAGTTGTTGTTTTGGCTATTCTATCAAGAAGAGCCTCATAGTTTTTATTCATGGTCTCCAGTAAGCGCGTCATATTGTCGCTCATTCTGTCGACAATACGGCTGAGAACTACTTCTAGACTTTCGAGAGTTATATATAGCTTTCGACATATCTTGTTTAAACTATTAATTAATCAATGTTTAAACACAAAATCGTCAAAACCTCAAAGTTTTAGACGCGAAACAACAAGTTAATAGCGAGAGCAAGTACCGAGTTGTTTACAAAGATTATTATTCCTACAAAGATTATTATTCAAAATTAGACAGACGGACCAAGAAATTAGACCCAGCAATCCCTAGCACTAAGGTAGAACACAAATATATTTCAAAGTCTTAGTTTATTTGAGCTTTGAAATGCTCTAAGACATAAGTTTATAGTTGGTAGCATAATATTTTTTCACGTGTGAGACTATTATTGTTAACAAATAATAGGACCAAAAAATAAGTTTTTTGATTCCATTATACTTAATTTGCTTTTTATAACATAGATAAAACAATTGTTTTAGAAAACAAATAAAATTAAAAATTTTTTTTAATTTTTTTATTTAATTCAAATTTAAAAAATTTAAATAGAATGCATTTCATTGTCATAGGAACAAATATATATTCTAAATTTTAGCTTAATTGGGTAAGTAAAGTTTGTTAATTTTAACTACCAAGATTTGTAAACAAATACGCAAACATGCAAGACTAGAGACGAAATTAATATAAAGGATTTAATAACAAAACCGAAAAACATAGATAAAACAAATTAAAAAATTAAAAGTATTTTTTTAATGTTCTTAAAACAAATTGTCATGAGGAGTGAGTATATATTTTGAGTTTCATTTTGATCAAATGATGGGAAGTTTTATAATTTTTACTTCTAAGATTTGCAACCAGGCAAGTAGGACCAGCGGTGAAGTTAATAAATGTCTTTAAAAATTACAATCTAGCTTAACATCTACAGACTTCTCTCCACATTTCCATAGTTCTGGTGAGCCAAACAGCAGTTGTAAAGATGAATATCTTAGTAAGACTGTTGGATTAACGAACTCATTGCAAAGTGATCGCACCTACAGAAGTTGAGAAATTGATAGAATAATGTTTTATAGTTTTTTTTTACCGAGAATATCTTGATATAACAACAGGATACACAAGGGTGCGTAGATAAATTCTTCCTTCAATCTAGGCTGAATCGAGTGAATTGAGAAGAAAAACCAATGTCAAACTGATAAGTCAGCTGTAAGAAATATAGAATGTCTCAGAAAAGTAGTATCAAGTTTTGTATCGAGTAGTTATATATCAAGTTATCCATTTGTTTCACTAGGTCTATGCTATAAAAACTTATTTTTCAATATTGGGAAATATTTCGGAAATTTTAATTAATTTGGTTATAAACATTTAGATTATAAAAGTAAGATAATCATTTAAAGCTTGTTCAATTACGTTTTCAACATATACCAGTATTTTGCAGTGTATGCATTAATCAATCAAAACGTAGAAAGAGCAGGATTGATCTTGTTATAACAAAGTTTACTAAAAAGCTCTATATAAGTTCATTTTGATCAATTTATTGTTAAAACTGATTTTTTACGCTTATTTCGTTAGTTTTAAGTTGAAATATATTTTTTGACCTGAACCCCAACGAGGACAGACGCTGAACTCTAATTTTTCAACCTAGTTGCATAGAGATACCGCAATACTGTTTTCTTTTTCAATTGAAACTGAATTTTCTTTGCTTGCGTTTTTGTATTTTAAAAACAAAAACAAGTAAACAAATTAAATTCCGTATAAAATCTAAAAAAATGAAAAATGTTGAAATCCGGAGGAAAAAATTTTGAAAAAATAAAAATATTTAACAGCAAAAATGGCAGTAAAAATGGGTGAGTCATAATTTTAAATTATTACCAATGTGTTTGTTCTATACGTACATAGACTCCATTAATATTTTGATATTAACTATTGAATCACAATCTATATAGAAAATACCCTAATAGGTCCCATGCAGTATTGCTGATTATATTATATAATTATTATGAATCAATTGATGTCATAAACTACAACAGCTTCAATAGTTACATCATACTTATTAGGTAGGTGTCTTAATGTAACTATGACGTTATTGGTTGTACGGCTTGAGGTCGATTGAAGGTTTTCTATTTATGATGTGTAATGTGTATACTAGTATACAGATATTATATCAAGATATCTTTAGTGGACTTCATAGTGTGAGTTTAAATTACAAAGTCCATGTTTTTCTGCACCAGAGGAGTCTGTAAATGCACTAAAATTAACTTTTTTGAAACAGCTCTTGCTAGCTGGTTGAAGACATATCAATCTTATCGTTTTAAAAATAAAAAAAAAATAAATTATTTGACAGAAAATTATAATAAAAAGAGACGAGTACAACTGTAATTGTAATTCTAAAAATTTCGTTCTATGCGTGGACTATTTACTATAAGTTTATATTACAAAGTCCGTAATATTATTTATTACATATTAGCATGTATATATATTATCTATTAAAAATCTATATAATTATATTATAATATATAATATATTATTACGTATTACATATTAGCATGTTCTACGCCAGACAATAAAAAGCTTCCGTGTGTTCCAAAGCAAGAAGTGATTTATTGATAGAAATAAATTCTTTTGTTGAAGTTAGATATGTAATAAAAATAAAGTAATTTAATAGGAATTCTGAATACAAACCAATTCAATTTATTCATTAAAAAACAGTTTATGTTTTGCGGTTTATTAGGTTTCAGTAAGTAAAATACTTGCTAACAGATTATGGCACAGTTTCAGTTAAACTTGCTGGTTCCCCTTACTTACTTCTTTCTCTCTATTTTTTCTTTTTTTCTTCTTGTTCGATTGTCTTCTCTTTTTTCACTCATTTTTCTTTTTCTTTCTCTTTCTTTCTCTCTTTTTATCAGGATTTTCAAAAAAACAAATAAACAGCTTAGTTTTTTTTTTTATAAAAGAAATAAATATATACATTCATGAATTAAAATTTATCACTCAGAACTATATTAAGGCAAAACTTCAATAAAAAAATCCTTTAAAATAACACAAGATTTAAAATTATCGAGCGAGTGGTGGAGTTGTTTATTTTTATTCAATTTTAAATATTTACAAGACGAAGAAACATGTTGCAGACAGCAAACCGTAAATTCTGTCATTTCAGTTTATTTGAATTAACAGAATCAAAGTTATATCAAATTACTCGAAGATTCCTTTTAAAAAAATATCCGTAATAAAACTTAATTTTATCGGTGAAAGCTGAGACGATTCCTGTATATCTAATACAATCAGTCCATGTATGATGACGTGTCTATCATCATCGTCGTCATCGTCATCGCCATCATCATCATCATCATCATCATCATCATCATCATCATCATCATCATCATCATCATCATCATCATCATCATCATCATCATCATCATCATCATCATCATCATCATCATCATCATCATCATCATCATCATCATCATCATCATCATCATCATCATAATTTATATTACGTATGTCTATTTTTCACTGGTTTAAGCTCTCTACAATTTCTCTCTCTCTCTCTCTCTCTCTCTCTCTCTCTCTCTCTCTCTCTCTCTCTCTCTCTCTCTCTCTCTCTCTCTCTCTCTCTCTCTCTCTCTCTCTCTCTCTCTCTCTCTCTCTCTCTCTCTCTCGCTATAGCTCTCGTATTGTAAATTGGTTTTTATAATTGGTATAAGCAGCGACATAAAAAAAAACTTGCTCACTGAAATATTGAATAACCACGATTTGTTTTCCTGTGGTTAATTAACGAGGTTAATTCTTATTCAATTTACATTTCATTTCGAATTATTTTTTCAGTTCCCATGCGAATCTTGCTTTGAAGTAGTTTATTACATTTATTATCAAAACTAACAGTTTCATTTGTTATTTCTTTGTAGATCAAACATTAAATAATATTTTAATGTTTATAAGCTTCAATTAATTTAGGTTTTATTTTTTAATGAAATTAAATTTTATTCAATAAATGCACGACTGTTAAATGGAACTAAGTTGACGTAAAAAAATTGAATTATAAAAATAGGAAGTATTTAATTTAAAGTGGTTATTTTCTTCCGCAATATTTATTTGGACCAACTTCTTCGTCATTCTATAAATATACATTTTTTAAATTTACAAAAAATAACGTTATGGAATTTTTATATAACAAGTGGTTTTTGACACGCGTGTTTACAGAAATCTTTCTTAATTTTTGTCATAAAAATGTTACTTACTTAAATTTTAAATTAATTCAAAAATGAGGCTTGAGAAATGAAATGGCGTGATATATACTGTTGTTTTCCTCCATCCATCTGCAGTGTAAACGAGAAACATGCAAAACATTTGAGTCATGTTTTTGAAGATCTTCAAATCACCTTGACCTTTCTTCGCCATGGCATGTTTTTGTTTACCTCGTAAATGGCGCGCCTTCGTAATTATTAATATTCATGAAGTTAAAACGGTGCTCTGATGCAAGCAAATAATGGCCAATGAGGGAGAAGATATAATAATCAATAATTACGCTGATGAACAATTCGTAATGAATTAACAATGTAATCAATGTTAGGCTAATTTTATAATGACTGTTTCCTTCAAGTTCGTTCTGAGTATATTTGCTGACGAACGGTTTTAAAGCTGATGTTCATAATAACTTCATCGTTGTTGTGTCAGAGTGGACAATTCAAGTAGTACAGTCGCAGATGTGGATTTCCCTACGTTGTCGAAGTATGTCCTTAAAATGAGCTGTTAGTCTAAAAATAAGCATTTATATGAAGAACGAGACAATATTTCAAATCCACAAATCACAACTATAACTACTTCTACAGAGACATTTCTACAAAAGAAATCTCTAACTTGTTCACGTGGAATGAGGATGAATGTCGTGCCATATAAATTTACACATGAGACGACAAACAGTTGTTACGTGAAGCCACGTAAATCTAACTGTTCAATGACATCTCTTCAATGGAAATCGTTTTAAATATGATCGTAAATAAGTAAATAGTCACAACGACCATTCTGGCCGATCACAAAAGTTTGTCTATTTGCGTATACAACTCTTGTACTTGCATTTCAAATGGCTTTTCAGCTTTGAAACATGTTTCATTAAAGGGCGATGCTTTTTAAATGGCGTAGTACAGCAAACGACTACGAAATGTTGCAGCATACTCTAAACATTTGCATGGACCGAATGTTCATTTATTCATTAACCAACACATCTATGATTTCGTAAGCTTTGAGCTTATCATTTAATTCAATGTATTGTTGTCAAGCCATTGTCTTGGAGTTGAAATACAACCTCTTGCCCGAGGCTCCCTGGTGTACTGGAGAGGAGATGATCGTCCAGATAATGGAGATCACTAATGGAATTAATAGAGAATTGAGTTATGCTCGTTTTTTCATTCTTCCTTCTAAATCACCTCTGAGATCGTTTGGCGTCGCTTTGATTTCAAACGGGACTCGTTTGTGCGTTCGTTTGTTCGGCTGCAGTCGATTTTGCTATAAATGGTTGACGTCGAGGCGTAGAAGTTTAAATTCGTTTTATCTGAAAGAGAAGAAAACTCTTATTATTTCATAGCAAATCAAGTACGGTTATTTGTACTGATTTTTTGTTTTATATTTTATGAAACAAAATAGGCATCGTTTTTAATTAATTTAAACAAGATTTGACTCGTGTTAATTTAGTTGAGAATTTGCAACAAAACTGTAGCGATGTTCAGCGCTAGCTTCTCTCTAATTTTTTAAATCCGTTATTTCAATTTATAGCATAATATCATATATAAGCGATAACATTTTAATTTGTGTAAAAATTAGTTTTTTGGTGATTACTGTTTAATAATTAAATTTTTAACGAAATAACGTTTTATTTATAGCACTGTCAAAATGGAAAACTGGTTAAGAAAAGCTAGCGGCAAGGAGATTGATTTCATCGGTTTGCCCTGCAATTTTGGACAAGTGAGTGGTTATTTCGTTTAACAATGATCGTTATCGCGATGATGATACTCAGACACGGTTCTTAGAGGGGATAGAGTGAAGATGGGGTTCAAGACCCGTTAATAACTTTTTATCTCCTCCAGTAATAAGTATGTCCATACTTTACTAGCACCTTACTTTAATAACTTCATTTTTTTTTCAAATAGCTTTCAACGTTGTTTAAACATTTAAGTTAAGTTTTTACAAAATATACCACAAATGGGGACAGCCCTATTTTTAAAAATACAACAACCGGGACTAAGGAGTCCAGCAGGTAAAAAGATAACATATAGGGTTTATCAATTTATTTAAATTAGCTGAATTTCATTTAAACTTAAAAAGTTTAAATGGGGTAATAAAATATTTAAAAAAATCAATCTTTTGTATGCGCTACTTTGTTTTACCGAGAAGAAAGTTTTTGTGAGCACGGTTGTACCTGTTACTATATCAATTTTTTTCTTTGTTTAAAATATAAACTGAATCGTTAATGAAGAAAAGTAATGAAATTAATACAAACCGTTTAAACTGAATGAATAAAGTGTTATTACTTGTGAAAAACTTTGCAAATGCTTTGTACACCAATAATATTGACGCACAATAGCTTCAGCCTTAACCTTCTCTATGGTTTACGTTTACGTGCACAGAAAAACAACAACAAAGTTATTTTGATAAAACAAAAACTTCTTGGTAGAATTATTGAAAGTAAATTTTTTAAAATTTGACATTAAAACTTTGCTAAAAAATGGTTTTGATAAAAATGTTAATATAATCGGAACTAAAGAATAAGTTCACTGACGTAACCACAATTGTGATCCATCTTCAGTTCATGAACTCTCAAATGTGTCTTATCACTGTTATCACGCCTATCAGCCCTTTAAAATAGTGCCGTTTTTTTAAATTTTCTCTTAGTTTAACTGTTAAAAGTTATGTTTTTAAAGAATCCTAATTTATTTTAAAATTATTAATTTATTTTAAATTAAACCCGTATTGATGAATAAAGTATATTTATTTATAAATATATTTCGATTATTTATTTCAAAACAAAATAAAATTAATTATAAATAATAATAATTTTTAATTAAAGCTTAATTAATTGTTTTCAGATGTAGTTTTACTTAATTTTACTTACAAATTAAAATTATTTACAAAGGGGAAGGTCGGTGTGGAACTTGGACCTGAGAAGATGAGAAGTCACGGAATTATCAGTCAAATAGAAGAAATGGGTAAGAAAGTTTTTATTGGTCATTAAACCACGTGCTGGTCATTAAACCACAAGTTGTAAAAATGTAACAATAGAGATTTTCTATTGTCAAGTTACAAAGTTCAACGTGCAAATAATACAAATTTCTAAAGAAAAATAACTATAAAACAACACTAAAAAGTGCACTTTACTATAATTACTTCAAAGCTGTTTCTATTGACACTAAGTTCTCTTTTTATGAAACTTTTTATGCGGTTTTAAAAAAGGTTAAAGTACAGTCTGGTAAGATAACAAAGGTGAAGTAAATGTTGTAAAGACATTTTAAAAATTTCTTTTATTATATATATTATATTAGAAAAATACAAGTATTATTACTATTATTGTTATTATTATTATTTATATATATATATATATATATATATATATATATATATATATATATATATATATATATATATATATATATATATATATATATATATATATATATATATATATAATAGAAATAATTATCTTATTATAAATGACTGTCTGTCTGTGTGTCCTTTATGCATTGCTACACCATTCATCCAATCGTAATGAAATTTTTACACAACCTTGAAAGTCAATCGAGGAAGGGTTTTGTGAAAAGAATTAAAATCGGTCACAAAATGAGCGAAGCAGAAGCGGAAGAGCGAGCGGAAACGGGAACGGGAAAATGAGCGGGAACGGGAACGCAAGAAAAGGAAAGCAACCATGAAAAGGAGAGCAAGCGGGAGCGGAAAAGCGACCGGGAGCGGGAGAGCAAGCGGGGAAGAAAACAGGGGCGAGAGAGAAAAACAATAGAAAAACCTCTAAAAACCCCGGGCAATGTCGGGTACTCCGCTAGTTTTTTATATTATTATAATTCATATTAAATACATATATATATATATAATTTTACATTTAAATAATTATGCAGCGACTTGTAAACTAAGAAGCAAAAAACGTTAAAATAAAAAACAAAAATGTATTTATGCTTAAATTTGAAAAAAGTACAAAAAATATTTTTCTTATTTTTTCCATTTGATAAGTTCTTAGAGAATTATTTAAAAAACTTCTAATTAAAAAAGATGTTGTTGATTTTTACTTTATGATTGTTTGGTGTGATATTTGTTGTTCATATTATTATTATTTTAATAACCGCAATATTGTTTTGTTTATAAACTTTTCCAGGGTTCAAAGTAAACGACATGGGTGATCTTCAATTCAAAGATTACGGAAAGGAAACTTTTGAAAATATTAAACAAGCAAAAAACGTCGGAGAAGCAAACAAACTTGTAAATAAATTTTTGATTTTTTTAAATTATTTTCAAATTACAAAAAAATAGTAGCTTAAATGTCTCTGGTATTTATGTCGTGTTACATGACTAAGTTTCAGAGGGTCTGAGTGGTCCTGTTTGATGGTTCTGTACATAATTATCTTATCTTACTTGTTTAACGAGGGTTTCTTCTTAAAAATAATTATAACTGTCAATCAACATTCAAGTAACATGGTGCAATTCATTTTGAAATATAATTAAACATAAATTTGAACAACTAATTAATAAACACATGCACTAAAATAAACAAACAAATATAAAAAAAACAATATTTATTACCATATTAAAAAATTATTGTTATTTAATAATGACTAGCTGCGATGCCAAGTATTTATTTCAATTAACTTTTTCAGATTGCGAACGAAGTTTCGAAAAGCCTAAAAAGCAAGCATTTTTGCATCACCCTTGGTGGCGATCACTGCATAGCCATTGGATCCATCCTAGGACATGCCCAGGTCCAACCAAATTTAGGAATCATTTGGGTAGATGCCCACGCTGATATCAACCCACCACTGGCGTCAAATTCTGGAAATTGCCATGGGATGCCTTTGTCTTTCCTCCTTCATGAACTTCAACACCACGTTCCGAAAAACATTCCAGGATTCGATTGGGTTAAGCCATGGTAGGTTGACAACATAATAACAGTTCAAACAATGATATATTTTTAAAAGCGTATCTAAATAATTGCAGTATTAGTATTTTTTTACAAAATTTCTGTAATAAATTGTAAGTCTACAATTAAGGTTTAACACAATTTCGGCTTTACGAAAAAGTAGAGAATTAGTTAAAATGTAAATGCTGAAAATTTTAAAAAAGATGACTGATTTAAATCGTGTTAATTTGAAGTCGATAAATTGAGCTTTACAAAAATTCTGACAGTTTCGTATATATTAGTTTTTATTGAATGATTATTTAAATCATGGAATTAATTGTTATTTTTCATCAGTCTTCATGCTAAAGATATCGCCTACATAGCTCTAAGAGATCTGGATGATGCCGAAAAGTACGAATGCAGTTTTATTTGAATTATTTATTTTTTTTAGTTAGAATTAATAAAAATTAAATTTCTGTAGATAAAACTTTAAGAAGTAATGTTTTTTTATTGATAAACTACAGAGAAATAATCGAGAAATACAAAATCAAAGCGTTCAGTATGAACGATGTTGTTGAACTCGGAATCGCGAAAGTCGTTAAAGCAGCAATCGAAGCAGTTTCTCCCGACGGGTGAGTCTCATTAAAATAAGTTAATTAAAAATAAATAATTTATTTATTTATAAAGCTTTATTCAATAAAACAAATTGATGTTTATCAACATTTAGTTATAATTTGTACTTAATGTCGCTAACTGTATTTACCAGGACGAGACCGATTCATTTGAGCTTTGACATTGACGCTCTTGACCCATCTGAAGCAGCAAGTACGGGAACTCCAGGTAAACTGATGTTCAGTTTGTTTTTTAAAACAGACTTTTAAAGGGTTTATTGCGTCGTATAATATTAGAGCAGAAAGTAAGAATAGTGACAAGTGAGTGAGTGATGGTTCCTTTCATCGTCTAACGAATTTGTATGCTGAAATGTTTAGCACAAAAGTAAAACATGAAGGAGTTTTTGCTTGTTTTTGCTGTCTTCTTGCATAAACAAATTAAATAAATAAGTTCTTATCCTATGCATAATCTTCAATTCTTCAATTGTCTTTTAAAAAACAATTATTCAATTTGGAACCCTGATATGCTTTTAAAATTTTTGGACAAAAATAGGTGTATTTGTTAGTGCTGAACAAATAAATGACGGTATTTTTTTGGACGCCGGGCTTTTGATGTTGATGTAATCTTTGAACTCTGATGTCAAAGAATAACATGTTAAGCACAATTTGAGGTTTCCAATCCAAAGTTGAAGCTGTTATGAAATCACACATCAACAACACATCAGTTACACATGAAGAAGACCGCATTTTACAAAAATTTAGATCTTTGATCATTCGCAATACAATTGATCAAATTAATTTATATAGCGCTTTTTAATAATTTCAGAAGTGCTCTTTAATAAATATTTTAGGAAAAAATGTTTTTTAAACAATTACGAAAAGTAAATACTGAATTGCAATATTTTAAATTAAAAGCCAAAAAGTTCCACGTATAACGACTAGCTCAAATTAAACTTTAGCAAAAGTATGGTTTCTTTATTGAGGGTGTGAAATAATGATTGTGTAAAGCATTATTGCAAATAGCATAAAACACATACAAAGCTTACAAAACGACGCTTAATTAATTAACCAATCGTCATCATCATTACTATAACTTTTTTTAAGTTCAATCTTATCGCGATCTGACATTTTCCATGAATATTTTTAATTACAGTACCAGGAGGATTAACGTTAAGAGAAGGCGTTTACATAACAGAAACGATAGCTGCTACAGGTCTGTCTATTTTTTTTTCAAAATTCTTCATAAGTAATCGTATTTAAATAAACTAATTACTTCATCGTATTATTGGAACAATATTGGAACTTATACCATATTAACTACGCACAGGAAATCTTCAAGTGATTGACATAGCAGAGGTCAACCCCAGCTTGGGGTCACCCGCAGAACAATTACACACTCTTGAATCTGCTTGTGAAATCGTTGGAGCCTGTTTCGGTAAGAGGAACAAGAAGCGCATCACTCCTGGTTATGTCATCCCGAAACTGTAAGCGATCCATCCAGAATCGTTGACTTATTTAAATGAAACATTCTAGACAGAAACGATTTTTATAGTTTTACAGTTTTGTATACCAGAGTTTTTTTCCTCTGGGAAATTCACAAAAACTAAAAAAAATGAAACTTTTGCGAATGGACAATCTTGGGAATAATTAGTTTAATTTTGAATTAGAATATTATGTGGCATGTTGAAAAATTTAAATGTTTTTTTGCTGACACTATTTTTTATTTATTACAGAAATAAATAAATATTTAACATTTGTCGTGTGGTTGTCTACGTTATTTGCCAATCTTATTTTCATATCTCGTCTGAGTGTGAGAGCAGAACTCGGACCAATAAAATTTAATTCCTGAGAATGCTGAGCTAAAGTTACTCCATCAAATAAAACAATTTTTTCTCATTATTTTCTGAGTTTACAAATCGTTTTTACATAAAAAAATCCAGATATATTTCATTCTTAGTTTCTATCTTCTTCGTCTCCGTGTGCATCCCATGTACTTAACTTATACTTATTTGATAAATTTGCAAAACACACTGATTTTTTGCTTTGTGATTTGATTTTTTGCAAAATTTAGTGGAAATGACTGCTGACTGCAATCATGCCTTCAAATTCATTTTCAATCACTGTCATTTATCATGTCGCAACACAAAAGTGTAAAAGATTTAGAAAATTTTTGGGAGAAAGTACCTACGACGACCCCCTCTCCCGGTCATCAGCTATTACTCAGTGATGGGCAACAAACTACTTTCAAGTAGTTAAACTTTTCTGTAGTTACATTTACTTTTTAGTAGTTAAACTATGTAGTTAACTACTTTTTGTCAGAGGTAGTTTAACTAAAGTAGTTAAATACTGTAAAGTAGTTAACTACTTTTAACTACTTTTTTTATAAACTTGTACACTAATACATTGCATTGCTGTATTAGTCCTCACATGATCACCATTAATTATGTTCACCATCTAATTTATTAAATAAAGCCATGACAAATTGTTTTTTTAATTTATTAATGAAAAGACACATATTTTATAAGTTAAATATCCAGTCAATCAATCTACTTCAGACGGTGTCAAACATCGTCTTATTACCTGTAGATGATTATCTTTTGAGTACATGATGCAGGAAAACAAGCTTTTCAAACATACTGTCAGACACTTTGCACCGTCTTGGCGCTAATATTTGACCTGCACAACTGAACAGTCTCTCAACAAAAGCACTGCTTGTTAGACTTGTATTAAATTTGAGAAAAACTCTTGTTAGATGAGGATACATGAGCAGTGAGTTTGTTGTTGAGTTATTTGAAGCCAGATCTTTGCGTAAAATAGTATTATTATTTAATTTTTTTTAGACTTTAACTACTTTTAGGTAGTTAAACTAATTGTAGTTAACTACTCTAAAAAGTAGTTAAACTATTCTTTAACTACCGGTTGCTTTCGGGTAGTTAAACTTTTTGCCTTAACTACTCCCATGTAGTTAAACTAGTAGTTAACTACTAAAGTAGTTAAAAGTAGTTAACTACTAAAGTAGTTAAAAGTAGTTAACTACTAAAGTAGTTAAAAGTAGTTAACTACTGCCCATCACTGCTATTACTGGAGGAAACGTTTACGAATTTTTGTAGGGGCTCATTTGCTAGGCCTTGTCCACGGGTGTCAAAAACCCTATCCACGCCTCTGCTCTCCTGTTCTTATTTTTGACCCTGATAACCATAGGCGTAGTAAAAGTTTATGTGGTGTACCTGAAAAAATAGAAAACCAATTTCCAATAAAGTTCAAGCAAAAAACAAAGTTTTTTAAGAACACACTTTTATATTTGTACACTAGCAATGTTACCTGGCGTTGTCCAGTGTTTTTAGAGGTTTTTCTATTGTTTTTCTCTCTCTTTACTGTTTCCATCTCCGCTTGCTTTCCCGTTTTCGCTCGCTCCCGTTTCTAGCCCTGTTTGCTCTGCTGCCCGCTTTCCTGCCTGCTCCTTCTCGCTCTTCCGCTTTCCTTCCCTTTCCCATTCGCTCTCCCGTTTGCGCTCCCACTCGATCTTCCGTTTCCGCCCGTTCTCCCGCTCCCACTCGCTTTCCTAATCCCGCTCGCTCTTCCACTCCCACTCGTTCATCTGCTTATTTTCCGGCTCCTTATCTTTCTTCATTTTTCTCCTAAAAGCTGCTTTAAACCTTTTTTCATGGATATCTTGATATAACATCATGATATCCATGCCTTCTTTAAACTTTGTTACTTAAAATATTTTGAATTTGGTTCCGCATTAACCTTTGATGTTTGTACATAGGCACTTTTGGTCTAGGAGGTTTTTTGCTCATAATTTAATTTTATGCAATAATAGTTTTGTCATTGTTTATAGTTTCAATTTCAATTTTATTTCGAACAAAAGATTATAAAAAGCACTCGACACCAAGTCATCAAGCAAACAGTCGCACAAATAATAATTGGTTAGATTGTCATTGTAATACTTTAGTCAAAATTTTAATAAGTTTAATTGACTCCATCTAGTGAATAGTTTCAAGCTCGTTACAAAATAAGTATTGACATTATTTGAAATAATGATTAAATCGCTTCGGAAATGGTTGAATTATGTTTTAGTAGGTGGCTAAAGTCTATGCTGAAAGTTTCAAAGTTCTAAATAATCTGAAAGTTTGTAAAAAATCAATTAACAAATTTGAGCACAGAGAGACAGAGAAGTCAAGTTAAATAAAAGTGTGCAGCAAAAACCCTCTTGTCATTTTTTCTCTCAAAAACCTAACGACCGAGGGGAAGGGGGTGGGTAGTCGGGGAGTTACTTGTCCTATAAATTTTCTAAACCCTCTGCCCCCCTTTTCTACGCCTATGGTTTTAAAATGCACCTTAAGCTGCACAACTCACAACTTATTTGAAAATGGTACTCCTGTTCCAGGCCTCTCTCTGCAATTTACCCTCGTCAGAAATTCCGGGCTAAAAAAATATGGAGCGGTGGACAGGGACGTATATTCACCATTTTCCAGGAGGACAAAATTTTCCCGCCATTATATAGCTTACTGACAGGGTTACCCGGTGTTTCCCGGGTTTTTTGCTTAGTTATTTCTCTTTTTTGCCACTAAAACGTCAAATAAATATTTTTTTTTAATTTTTTCAAAAAGTTTTTATCAATGAAGCGAACGCTCTCACACACACATTGCCTTCCATATCTATATAAATACGTAAGTACAAGTGGGGTGGGGAGATGCATCCCCCATAAAAATAACAATTGAATTTTTTTTGCTTATAATACTTGGTTTTTGAAAAATGACTGTAGCTTTTTATGGAAGAGAAAGTGGAAGTCTTTGAAAAAAAATTTGTGGAAAAATACTAACGACTACCCCTCACCAGTCAGCAGCTTTTTTGAAGAGAATGTGAAAAATTTCTGAACTGCATCTCCACCAGGAAGTTCTGAATCCGCCACTGGGTATAAGGGGATGAATGACATATTGCAGGGGCAAGTACAGGATTTTGTTTTATTTTTGTGTAATAAATAATAATAACTTTGGTGTAGACAGCTGTGAGGGAATCAACATTGTATCAATACCACTAATAGGGTATAGTTCCACGAGCTCGCTGATTGTATTTTGGCACAGAAAACAGCTAAACTTTGGACCAACGCTGATACACAATTTATTACTCAGCAGTTACCTATTGGGAAATCTAGCATCAAGCTCAGATATAAAATTTTCTACACATACACACGCAAAAACGATTTCAACACGCATTGAATTATCGCGAGGTTAAGTAAAGTTAAAATTAACAAATTATATTAACTCTAGGTAAAAAAATTCAAATTTTAGAAATCAGGGAGGGGAGCAATGTGTCTACACACGCTAGAAGGATTCCAATACACTAAGTTAAGTAAAGTTAAAATTTAAAAAATATATAATAAATTTTAGGCAAAAAGTATTCAACTTTTGAAAATGAGGAGAAGAAAATTCTCCCCTGCTCCCCAATTTACGTCCCTGGCGGTGGAGCGGTTGAACTTATCAATGAAAAGGCAAAAACGAAACATGTTTCCGGGAGCTTTACAGCTTTAATATTAATGACGTCAGTGTCATCTGTTGTTGGCCAGTGCTGAAAAAACATAGATGGGGCTATTTAATGTCAATGCTTGTTGGTTTCGGAAAAAAGGGTTCTGCACATCATCGAACTTGAAAAGTAGTCCGTAGTGTAATTTGTTTATTTAGGATTATTGTAATTATTGACGACTTGTTTTTTAAATAAGCAAAATAACAAACAAATACATATATGTGACAAATACTTTGAAGCTACCTATATTCGATCAAAAACTGAAACTGAATGTTAGACACGCTTTCGTTGTTGCTAGGGTGTAAGTGTAATTCCCCTTCATAACGTACCTGCGCTTCTCGTGACAAAATTTAAAAGTGGACTTGCATTATAAACGTGCATTATATAAGAAGGCAGGTAGGAAAGTTCTTACGGTTCTTGTTCTTACATCCTGCGTCTATGATGGAATTATATGCACTGTTGGCGTTATTCAGTCTTGCTGGATGTGTTTATTCTTTGCCGGTTAGAAAATACCGTATTAAGTTTATAAAAGTTTATTTCATGTTAATATTTTTCTTTGGAAACTTGTAGTAATGAATGAGTCTAGAGTAATGTAGTAAAATAGTTGTTATTGGACTCGTAGGAAATTCTCATGCCTAAGTTGTATTATACTTTCTGTTTTAAAATTAAAATACAGCCTAGCAACGAAAACTGTGCCTTTGGTAGCTACCCTCCGAAAAACAGGTACTTTGAATTGGTAATCCTGCAGTATAGCGTCCTGAACCGATTTCGATGAAAAACGGCCGGTTTTTTAACGTAAATGATATTTAAAACATAAATAAGGAAAATAAAGACTAATTACAACATAAATAACTGAAAAAAACACAAATTATAGCACTTTAGAACATTTATAAATTACTCCCGAAGTTAACGTAGTTCCCGATGAAGATCTATTTGTCAATAGCGATAGAAGTGAACAGTAGGAATAAAGGTAATAAAACTTAAACACATTTAAAATAAAAATAGACAATTTAGGAAAAAAAATATAAACATTTTGGAAGTAAAAAATTGAAAAATATTAGTTTGCTTTAGAAGTACGAGTTGCGTAACCCGCTCCATGTCTAAAACCACTTCTTTAAATGCGGCGCTTTATGTCAAATTGCCTTAAGAAAAATTAAAAAAACATTGAAAACAATAAATTAGCAACAGAACACCAAGAAAAATTAAAATAATATCAAAGTAAAAGTACTTGGCGACTTGGCTGTCTTTGGTACGGTTTCTATCATATTTCTTGGAACAGAAATTTTGAGTTTTAGAGGTCATGTGGCTAGCAGAATCGTTTGGAGAGCGAAAGAGCGAGCGAGAAAGCGACCAGGAAGAGAAGAGCAATCGGGAGCGGGAATGCGACCGGGAACGGCAACGCGATCGGGAGCGGGAAAACGATCGGGAGCGGGAAAACGATCGGGAGCGGGAAAACGATCGGGAGCGAGAAAACTAGCGGGGAAGGAAACGGGAGCGAGAGAAAAATAATGGGAAAACCCCGGGCAACGCTGGATCCCCCGCTAGTCATAGATAAATTTCCACTCAGCGCTCTGATTTTTTAAAATTTAAATAATTAAAAATTTATTTGTAACTTTTTAAAATGTATTTATTATTTTATTATGTTATTTTATTTGAATATTAACTCTTCCTTGCTTTTCATTCCTTGAATTGTATTATTCCGCGTGTCAACACTGCCTTTGGATATTTTTGCTTAAAGTCGGTTATTAGTAAGTTTTTCTGTAAAATACTTGTTTGTAATGTGTTTTGATAATGTTCTATGGTTATTCTATTAAACAGTTTTTTAAACCGTTTTTTCATCGAAATCGGTTCAGGACGCTATACTGCAGGATTACCCTTTGAATTAATTTAAGTTATTTTTGGGGGAAAATTAAAGGAATCTAACAAATGAGCTCATATGAAAATTTTTTGACAAGACCAACCATCCCAGAATATGTTATTCATCTGGATCTTCCACCCATGAAAAGGTGGGAAGAAGTCGGACAAAAAGAAGGCTCGAAGGTGCGATTTACAAGTTTTGGTGATTTTTTATTTTGATCGACTGAGCCTTAGTTTATTCTACATAGAAAAAGTTGACCTATTTAGTAGAGATATTTTAACCAATAAGAAAGAGACAATAATTTTAAAAGGTTTCCAAAATATTCATCTTAAAATTAGCTTTTGTATTTTAAATGCTCAATTGGGGGAATTTTAATATTACCATGTGAATTTTATTAAACTGTTTGTAAAAGTAAAAATAATAATTATATTAATAATTAATAATAAAGGATTATTTTTGTAATTGTATTATTTTTTTTTTAAATTTTTGTATTAAATTATTATTAACAAAAATAATTACCCTTTGTAATATTTTGACTGAACAAAATTTAGGGAAACTAAGATAATAGATTTACTGGGGAAATCTACATGGAACTTATTTGCTCCATAATATCTGCAAGTTTATTTTACCCTTCCTCTAACCAGTCCTTATATATGACCGACCATAAATTATATTTTCTTTTTATAAATTTTTGATTTATTTTTTATATTCTGCTTTTTGTCTTGTTTACATTTGATATTGTTGTACTGTTATCTGATTAATATCCGACTTAAACTGTAACATTAAACAAATCTCAGAATTTTTAAACTAGTATTAGTTTTTATTCGTGTAATGTGTTTCTGAATTGACAAATATATTTTTTTCATCTTTTAAAAAACTTGATTTTGAATCATATTTTTTTAAGATACGAGAAATGTCATCCACATTGAAAAATTTGCTTCTTAGCCTTGGGAGTTTTGCAAAAAACATAATTTATTTTGTTGACAATAATTTGGTTAGTATTTATTTATGTTTTAGCTAGATTAATATATAATATTAAAACGTTATATAGTATTTTATTTAATAGTAAATATAATCAGTTAAAACTTTATTAAAAAATTTGTTAAGATTAGGGCTATTAATATTTCCATTTAAATTATGTTGAAACATTTAAGCTAATTAATTTTTATTTCTAGTCAATACAAGATTTTGTATTTAAAAAATGAAATAATAAATTCAAATTTAAATAAGAATGCTTAATTTAAGGACAAATGGGCAGACACTTTTCCTTCTCCTTTTGGTGAAGAGTTGAAAGGGCTGGCCAATGCTTCCCAGGTGCCCCTCGGTTAGAATTTTTTTGATAATTTATAATTAATATTTTTTAAGTTATTCAGATTTGTTGTTGTTTAAAGCTTAATTTACAAAAAAGATTTAATAAATGAATAAATAAATTTAATTTAAAACAGGAGAAATTGTTTTGTCCAACATTTTCTATGAATTTTTTACTGTCTGCACATCCATAATTGCTAAGGATCCTGAAGGTTTGCTTAGTATTTTAACATTATATATAAAATTACATTTTTTAAAGTTTTATATTGAACAAAATAGAAATATTTTGCAATTTAATGTTTGTATAAAGAAATTTTTTTAATGACATTTATCAAACGCAGTTTTTATTTATAACAGTTTTCATTTATAGTTATTTTCAATCAATAGGTCACCTCTATCATGCTCGAAATATGGACTTTGGACTATTCATGGGGCAAGCAGTTTTAATTATGAATTATAATAAAACTCTTTTTTATTTACAATTAAAGATGTATTGATAGTCACATGAAGATAAATTGACATAATTGTCTATTTGGAAAGCTGACTTAATATCTGGTCTTGTGCTTTGTTTTGGGCTGTAAGTGTTGCAATAATAATTATCCATTACAAAGAATAATAATTTTGATTTGTCTGTTGTTTCTTACTGATATGGTTAGTATTTAATTGGTTAAATGTTTGGGGCAGTGAGCTTAAAAAACTATTGAATATATCTGAAATGCTAAAAGAAGGAATTATTTTATTTATAATTAAAATTTTTGAAAAATGAATCCAATTCACTGTTATCACAGATAAGATTGTAATTATATTTCTTCTGACATGTTTTATACAGCTGGGACTCAGATAATGACACCTGGTTGATGACAGAAGTTCTGAGAAGATCTATAGTGAAGTTGAACTGGAAGAAGAACGGTGAAGATGTCTTCCAGTCTGTTGGATTTGCAGGGCAAGTTGGAATATTTACTGGACTTAAACAGGTAAATTTATTTTGCAATTACACCTTCATTTTACAAAAACTGAAATAAATTATGTCATGCTGTTCATCATGGTTGAATACGTGATACAGTACATCAGCCTTCTGGTGTGTAGTGTCATAAAAGTAATAGCATTTTGGTTTTTGTGCATTGTTAAGGCTGGTTGAATTCACACTTGTGACTGTCTTTTGTCTGCATAAATATGGATGGCAATTAAGTTTTTAAAACCCATCACTAGGTGCACATAGAGCACAATTCTTTTTAGTTTTTTTAATGTTTTTTTTTTTTGGTATAACCTGCTGTATCTGAAAGTGAATTAAATTCTGTTATCATATTACTTGAAAATTGTAATTTAAAAATAAATGTACTGAAAAATTATGGAAATAATTGAATGACTTAAAAATAAAAGAAATACAAATTTTTATTGAGTTTCGAATCTTGCAAACAAATATTGTTGTAATATATATGTCTAGGAATGGAATATTGTTATATTATAAAATTCATTTAATAAAATATTGCTGTATTACAATATTCTTGTAATAAAATATATATATATATATATATATATTATTCTTGAAATAAAATATTGTAATTATAATAATATCTATTAATATTTGTTTACATTTTTTCACAGTCCAGAACCAGAATATTTTTAAGCATTTTATTAGTTATACGATTATGGCATCTAATTGCATTACTAGTTATATGATTCAAGCTTTAATTCAATTTTTTAAGGGTATTCTGTCACTGACTGTCAATGAAAGATTCAACGTAGATGGAGGATATCTAGGTAAAGTTTATGTCAACAACCAAAAACATATAAATACTTTCCACTATCTGAATTGAAATATTATCTAGGAATAGTAATATTATTATTGAAAATTTGATCAAACATACTAAACTTTAATCCATAACTACCCACTCTTATTATTACAATATCACAATATCC
Organism: Erpobdella octoculata; assembly: GCA_963978895.1. NCBI lineage: Eukaryota > Metazoa > Annelida > Clitellata > Hirudinida > Erpobdellidae > Erpobdella > Erpobdella octoculata. The sequence goes on from OZ022246.1 coordinate 12,465,633, forward strand.
GGATTGCTTTATAGACGATCGCATGGTGGATCACATCATAATCGATCACTCAGCAGATCGGTGGATAGCTCTAAAATTTATTCTATATGTATTTTAAAGAAAATATAAAGATAGAAAAAAATTAAAGATAAACAATACTTTAAAACATACAGATATATTCATCTGTATTTTTAAACCTTATATATTAACTTTACTGCTGGCCTTGCTTGCTTGCTTGAATGTTTGCAAAACTTGAAAGTGAATAACTTCCCATCATTCAGCATTGATATAGGCTTGCTCCTCATTACCTCATTCTATTAAAGTTTGAAAATTTTTTGAAACAAAAATAATTTTTTAATTAAAAATAATAATTATCTATGTTTTAAAACGAAAACAAACCAAACGCAATTATATAGATGTTACATATACAAATTAAAAAAAATCTTTTAAAAGAAAAATTGAAATAAATGAAAAGTCAACAAATCCTGAAATATAAGGGATTTGTGAAAAACTTAGTTTTTTATGGCTTACTTGATTTATATATAAAATATATTAAACAGGTCTGTTTAAATGGATTCTGGGCTACAGAAAGTCCAACTGGCTGTCCTTCATCACTAGACAGACACTGGAGAATGCTGACAGTTATGAGGAGGCCAGATATTCGTTGTCTCACAAAGAACTTTTGGCACCAGTATATTTTATTCTGGGAGGAAATACTTCATCAAAGGTTTTTAAAATAATTATAAAGTTAATTATGGGCTAAAAAGCCAGAGAAAGTAGAATTTGTTTTCCGACAATTATCTATTTTGCTAATGTTTTACTTTATTTGTTGTTTCAATTTTTCATATCGTAATAACTTAAACAGAAAGTTTAGTTATTACCACAAATTTGTTTCGAGATCTATGTTATAATTTATAATTTGCAATTACACATTGAAAACAAGCACTAAGTCTAGATAGAAAAAAAGCAACAAAGTTAAGATGCTATATAACTAAAAATTAATTATAACAGGAGTAAACAAATCTAGATATTACTCAACTATGTGCTTAATACTAAATTTTATCGATTTGTCTGTGAGAAACAAAGCAAATAGATAAGAGCAACAAAATAACTTTGTCGGAAATCATAAAGCCTATAAGTTGCCAACAGCCGTGTGTGAAGCATTAGTTATAGTATTAAAATACATTAATGAAACATTTATTTATGGTATTACAAGACATTTATGAAATAAAGCAACTTTCGATGTTGAAAAGTTAAAATTAGAAATATTTTGCGATCTGTATCAATTCTCATAGAAAACTTTGAATCATCTGTAGGGTTGCATAATTACAAGATCTCGCTTGAATACTGTCAACATTTGGGACATCGGTACTGGCGCCAGCACCTTCTATCTTTTGGAAACCAATTATGATCACTGGGTGTCTCCGCCATGGATTGATGACAGGAGAACAACTGGAATGAAGTGCATGGAAAGTCTTTCAGTTGAGGTAGTTTTAGGTTGACCTGTTAAATAGGATGTAGTGTTACTAAACCCTAATGCTTGGTTAGAACTGGTTTAAAGTGCTGAATTATCACCATGCCAACCTGTTACAAAAAGAAGTAATTTGTCAGGCTGAGTTTTTATGAATATCAGCAACTTTTGTTATTTAAATTAATTTAATTTTTAATTAAATAAAGGATTTAACTTAATTTATAATATATAGTAAAAATAATGTATATTATTTGATGGAAAGTTTTAAATAGCTACATTTTTTCTTATTCCTCAGCTTTATAACAACTTTTATATTTATATTTATCTTACACCAATGAAATTAGCAGGACTAAGTGCTTCCGGATCCCAAACATGGGTATATTGTATGGTTATACATAATATGCACATATGAAAAAAATAATGTATATTAGTAATAAATGCGCACAAATAAATAATAATATATTACTCACTCATCTGCTAAACTGTTGTTTGCTTAAGAAATTACTTTTAAGTTTTCAATTATCGATAAAATAATTAACTATTTCGTTGCCATTAAAAAGAGGGAAATTAAGTAATTAAAAGTATTGATGAAACATACAGGCAAGTCGATTTGTCGAAACGTGCTGAAATGCGTGGCTGTTGAGGGAATAGCAAGGGTGAGCCACACATTCGTGTTTTGTATTTACCGGTCAGCCCAAACATACCAGCCCAAACATACCGTATGGTTAAATACGCAGTGCTGAACATACATGAAAGCTTAAGGAGCTACAACACACTTAATATTGATGCTTCAAACTTTGACTATCCACTGAAAATTTGCAAACAAAACAAACAAATCAGAAGGACTTTCTCACATGGTTTTGAAAGATTGGCAAATTTTTTTTTAAATTTAGTCAGTTACTGAGCATAGTTAAACTAATGTTTCTCTTGTTATGCATGAACAACTTCATTTAGCATATGATGATAACAAAGACCAAATTAGAAAATATAAGAATTTTACAATACAGTTGGAATGCTCTTTTTGAACTTATCCATCAGCTGTGAAGGAGGAACAGATTAAATGTTAATAATTTACAATTGTAGCAGGGATGTTGTCCATTTTTATCGAATTTTTATTATGAACCATAAATAGACTATTGTGCATCACCGTCGTCATTTCAGCAAAACCACGGGGAAGAAAAATGTTTTAAAAACACACATTTCATTATAATGCTGAAACCTTTTTTCCAAAAAGCTGATAACTGGGGGGGGGAGTGGTTGTCATAGCTATTTTCCACAAAAAAAATGTATAGCTATTTTTATTGCCCCCTCCAAATGACGTCCCTGTCGTACATACATTACCGAATTACATGGTGCTGTAGATCCATAAGTTGTTGGAGACATAAAAATTTAGCTTTCTATTACTCTGATACGATAAAACTGTATAAAATGCAGTAGAATACTCATGTTTGTGACCGAATTGTAGCAGTATACGGTAGTCCTGTTGTTTGAGGAGTATCTGTTGTTTTAATTTAATACATTAATGAAAATGTCATGGATAAGAATGATTTTGATAGCATCAATGCTGAGATGCTAACTTATATTTATTTTTTAGAATGTTGGATTTCAAGGACTTTTTGATGTCCTATCTTCAAAACCAGTTTTGAATAAGGTTTGTGCATTGTCCTAATTTAATACAATTATTTACTTGTTTATTGAACATTTATTAATTCTTTATTTTCTAACTCGTCAGTCAGTTCTTTGAGAAATTATTGAATCGCTTGTTTTTTCTATCTTTGCATTGATTGTTTGTTACATGAAATGTGATGTACCAATGCCGCATCATATTATTACAAATCATTTTTCTGGAGTTTTAAAATAACAATTATAATGTCACGAATGAAATATTAATGAGGACAAATTGATTTGGTCTTTTTATATATAAAGATAACTTTCTTATATTGATCGTGAAAGCTAAAATTAGAAAGAGTAATAAAATCCATTGTGTATAATTTTAGCCAGTCTCTAAACCTGATTCTCTTTCAATTTATGATAATCTGGCTGATCGGCTCCTTTTTAAGATGGAATTTAACTTCTCTATAATGCGGCAAAGTAGATTTGATAAACAAATTGGAGAGAAAAAATGATTTGTGTAAATTATTTTTAGCTTTAGCTGTTAGATCAGGTGAGTAAAGAAAGAATATAAAAAAATTGGCTCCTTGCGATTACTGTTTCATTGTTTCTTTTAAGTGCATAATATATGTATGGAGTATGAGTAAGTAATGTATGGATGGCGTATGGAGTGTGGGTACTTAAATATATGGTTGGCATATGGAATATGGGTTAAGTAAAAGTCTGTATAAAACGCATTTTAAAATAATGTTAACTGTTGGTTTTTTGATAGCTGACGACCTTCACTGCTCTGATGCAAGTGAGCACTGGAAAGATGGAGGTTTACACACAGGATTGTCCTGACCCATGTGCCCCTTGGTGATGATGTCCAGTTCAATAGAAGCTTCACCTATGAACATTGTTTTTCTTTATTCCTGATTATAACAATTGCTGGTATTACACTACTTGTTTATGTTTTGTTTAACACAATATTTTTTGGGTAAGGCAGTTTCTGTTATTTAAAATAATCACCATTTTAAAATTATCTAATTGGATTTTTGTCTATGAAAATTTCAATGTTTTCTCATTATCCCATTTTTTGTTTGTTAAAAATCATTTTTTTACTTGTTCATTCTCTTTGTCAATTTTCCTATTAAATTTGACTGCTCAAATATAGTAGCTCTTTCATGATCACTTTGACCACAATAAGTGGAGCTATAGTATAGTGGAAAGACATTGAAAGTGTATATGTCCGTGTGACAGCTGTTAAAAGTCTAAATGTTTGAACAATAAAAACACCTAAGAGGACTTGTTTTTTCTAATTTACGTCCCTGTAACGTGGCGCGATATAGTCGATACAATGTATACTTTTTGGGCTTATTTTGCCTAATGGATAATATAATATAAGGTACTGGCCAGAACTACGACACCTGACTAACTGGCGATTACTAGGCTAGGTGGACCAAAATCTAAAATTTTTAAGAGTAGAATCGATTTAAGACCTAACTCTTCCCCAATAGACTTTTCCGGGTAGAAAATATCGTATATATATATATATATATATATATATATATATATATATATATATATATATATATATATATATACGTTTCAACAGTCTACTCTATAATTAGTTTCTTAAATAATTTCCCAACATCACTCACTCATTCTGGAACGCTGATCATGTGGATTAAGAAGTTCAAGGTTCACTAAGGCCGTTTTTATGCATCATAATGCTTGTATTCACACGCGGAGTTTTCAGCATTTAAAATAGACATGTGAGCCCACCCTTTTGCATCATTAGGCGTCATATCCAGACGTGCATTTAATAAAGCCCATCCTCATAAAGTAAAGATAAACATGTGTGTGAGTGCGAGTATGCAGTGTGCGTGTGGAGCTTACCTGTTGGTTATTGTGAAAGCAATAGTGGAAGCTCACCTGTTGATTATTGGGTAGATTCAAAGAGACAGCGTGGATTTTATTTGATTATTCTACGACTATAATTGTGTAGCCCAGGTGTTTGAAATACACAGCCGTTTCAAATTAGTTTGTTGCAAGGAACTGGAATGTTGACAGTAATTGAGCAGTAGGTACCACGTGACTTCTTGTCTTTAAGAACATGCTGAAGTTTAACTAATATTTTGCAGCGTTCGTCACAGTCACATTTTCTGTCACAAAAATAACTTTTTTTGTTAATAGTTTTATATGCATTGTGCATCGTGAACACAGTAGTGAATAGGTACCTACTATATAGAATGGAAATGGTTTTAATTAATAATTCTAGAGTGATTCATTATAGGTACCTCCCTTCAGCCAACCCGTTGTTTTAATCAAAGTTCTAGTGAGAGAATGAACACCACACATAGGTCTGACAAAACGCAAACTTTTATACCGAAAACGTTTAAGTGTTTGTTTACATTTTGTTAGGCCTCTTATGTGTTGCAATTGTCTGCTAGCTATTACAGCAACAGCTGTGAGCTAACGTGTAGCTAATTGTCTTTACCGGAGGTGTACTAATCTGGATATTTTAGATCCCGGGTGATCCGGCTCTGTCAACTTTAGATCCGCAGAGAATATAGATTTACGATATTTCTTGATATCACCATCCTCGGATAAACCGGATTCACACACTTGAAATAGATTAAGTTTGACATTCCACTATTAATAACTCAAAAATGTCTATAATAGCTTTTAACTGAAACTGAAAGACGATACGATGAAAAGCAATTTATTAAATATGTCTAAACGTCAGTCAAGTGAGTGCAGCAATCTTTCGGCAGTTATTTTTATAATGCTAATTCAATGCGATCATTTGAATAGGAGTTGACGATAAGACAGATAGTCCACTTATTAGTAGGTATGTTCTTCAGGATTCACCCGGTAGTAATGAACACTAGCTCGTTACCTGCTCTAATTGTATATATACCAAGTAATTTTCTGACTATAGTCGCCATGTTTATAATTCAAAAAAGATTTCCGGATCTGACTACACCAACAAATCTACCCGCGATAGGCACATCTCCGATTCTTACAGTACCGACACTACACATAACAACATTTAAAAGTGCCCTTTACATTCAGATGTGCGAGGGCGCAACTCTGTTTATAATATAGACTCCGTATGATGAAGCTGGTGTTATTTTTGGTGCTATTTAGTCTTGCTGACTGTGACTCTTTGCCGGTAAAAATATTTAACTTAATTTTTATACTGAAAAACTTTAATTTGAATAAATGGAAAAATTCATAAGAATTAACTTTATTGAGCTTTTTTTTACAAGGCTTAATTTTAATTTGCTTCGATGTTGTTTGTTTCATCATGGAATTTTCTAGAGCTTTCTTAAGACACTTCTAATGGCTGTAAAAAGTTTATTTTTTGCATGAAAGAGCATAAATCTGTTTTCAGATTTAAAAAAAATAATTAATTAAAAATTATAAAAAAGTTTCACCAGTGGAACACTAAAAAAATAATAAATTCTTTTCATAAACAACGTTTAAATATAAATGTACTAAAAACTTTAAAAAAAAATTAAGTGTAAGTAATACAAATTTGTGAACCTAACTTTCCGTTCTGAAGATAAAAGCGTTGGGCGTTAGTCGAATATATATAAAGCACAGAGTATTGTGATCTAAATACAGGGTGGGCCAAAAATCGTGAGACGGATTCGTTTTTTAATCGATTTTTCGACCACTTCTACAAGTCCAATTGACTTGAAATTTTCCAAAAACATGTATTTCCGCTAAAAATGCAATATTGTAGTATTTTATTTGGAAATAGGTTGTCTAAATTTGAGATAATTATATTTGATTGTATGAAACCGTCCACTTTTTATGGCCCACCCTGTATATTGGGAAGGTTTGGTACACTTAAATATAAGTTTTAAGTTTTTAATACATTTATATATAAATATAAATATAAATATATATATATATATATATATATATATATATATATATATATATATATATATATATATATATATATATATATATATATATATATATATATATATATATATATATATATTTATATATATATATATATATATATATATATATATATATATATATATATAATTGTTTTAAAAACAATTTTTATTTTTATTATAATAAAACAAATATAGCCCAGCAACGAAGTATGTGCATTTGGTTCCTACCCTCCAAAAAACAGGTATTTTAATCTGAAACTTCATTTAATTTGTTGTAAAATATCGCAACATTTGATAGTTGTGTAAAAGTACAATTTTGTTTTAACAAGACCAACAATCCCAGAATATGTTATTAATCTGGATCTTCCGCCCATGAAAAGGTGGGAAGAAGTTGGAATCAAAGAAGGCCGACAGGTAGGAATTCAATTTTTTTAAGAACGAAATATTTTTATTTATTTAGTTGAAAAATGTGTTTAGGAAAGAAGAGAAAATGATAGGTGAGGGATTTGAGATTTGTTGAGTGCAAAAACTGTAAACAATTATTTGGTGCTTTCAAAAAGTTTTTAACTCAAAACGGGATGAAGCTGTACAAAACTGTTTACATTTAGGTGCCATTTGGGCTGGCGATTGTGTGGGAACTATGCCCGCATAAAAGGGGGTGGAGAAATGCAGGAAAATGGTCCATTTTCTCAATATTTAAAATGAATCTCCGCTCCTGGGAGTGAGAATGCCATCGCACCATCCCAGATTCACCACTGAACTGTCATAGTTTTAATTATGTGAAACTTAGTGAATATGTTTCGAAATTGTCAATTATGGTTGTTTACACTGGCAATTTAACTATCTGTATTATATTATAATATAATAAAATATATTTACCTATCTGTATTATAATATAATAAATTTTATTTACAGTAAATTGATTTTGAATCTTATTTTTTTAAAGATACGAGAAATTTCATCTATATTAAGAAATTTAATTCTTGATTTTGGGAGTTTTGGAAAACACATACTTTATTTTGTTGACAACAAATTGGTTAGTATTTATTTATTATGATTTGTTTAGTAATATTTTAACACAATTAATTCATAAAATAACTTTATAATTTTCATAATAGTAAATGTCATCAATTTTATTTCTCCAAGCTAGTTATATTTAATTTAGTTGTCATTTTTTAAAATATTAAAACTAAAAATATTTTTCTAGTTAATGAAAGTATTTGGTTTATTTAAGAAAAACAAAAATTATAAAAAAACGTTTTAAGAGTACAAACGGTTAATTTAAGGACAAATGGGCAGACACATTTCCTTCTCCTTTTGGCGAAGAGTTGAAAGGGCTGGCCAATGCTTCCCAGGTGCCCCTCGGTTAGAATTTTTTTATATTTAATATTAACAGTTTATTTATTTAATAGTGTGTAAAACTTGAAAACAAATACAAGTTTTTAACCACCGGGAATATTTTTACAAAGTTTGTTACCTGAGATTTTGTGAATGTTGTTTCAATAATATTTTATAAACGACAAGCAAGTTTTGTGCCAGAGCATCATTTTGGGGAGCAAGAGAAGGGTGGTCGCTTCTTCAAAGATTTTCAAAGAAAAATACTTTGAACAAAAAAGATAAAGCTTTTAAAAATATTTTGGAACAAGATACAGCAATCTCTCCAAAGCCTTCAACTATTTTGGGGAAAAAAAGTGTTGGATTTTGGAATAATTATAGAAAACGTACATACGACGAACCCCATCCCAGTCATTTGCTATTTTGGAAAAAAGTTTATAAGGTTTTAGAACAATTTAAGAATGTGTGGGTTTTTGAAATATTTAACCTCCCCATGCCTTTGCTGAAATGACGCTCCAGGTTTTGTGTCGAAAAATTATTTTAAATTAAGTGAAAAATTTATTTATAATAGGAGAAATTGTTTTGTCCAACATTTTCTATGAGATATTTACGGTTTGCACTTCCATAATTGCCCACGATTCTGAAGGTTTGTTTATTTTTTAATGATTTATTATCAAATGAGAATTTCTTGTAATAAGTTTGATTTCAAATTAAACATCATATTTATGTAATTATTTAAATTTATTCTCAATTTACAGGAAATCTCTATCATGCTCGTAATTTGGATTTTGGTCTTTTCATGGGGTAAGCAGTTTAATTTTTATAATTAAAATCTTATTGTTACTCAATTTTTGACGTATTAAATGTCACTTAAAAATTTAATAGAGTTTTTATATTCATTTTGAAAGCTGACCTCATATCAGGTCACTTGCCCTGCTCTGAACTGTGAGGGTTATAATTATAATTATTCGCACCAAAGTATACCCTTTGACCAAAACCGAGGAATATAGTCTGATAAAATTAAAAAATGACTTCAATTTTCATTATTAAAAAAAATTGTTAGTAATTATAAGAAGCTGTTTATGATAACTGCATAACAGAAGAAACAAAATTGTTGTGTGCAAATTCATCCAAATTTTGGTTTTTGAACACTGATAAACAATGTTTAAAAATTAAAACTTATATTATATTTTTATATAAATTTTACAAAATTCGATTGATTGCACTTTCACGATGAGCAAGTCTGTATTCCAAATTTGAACTTGATTGGATGACGGGAAGTGTGTTAGTTTTCACTTCTAAGATATGTCCACAAGCAAGCATGAAAGCGAGCAAGACCAGCGACAAAGTTAATGTAGGGATATAAAATTTAAATCGCATTTAATCGAACACGTTTTACGCAGTTGGGACACTCAGAATGATACCTGGTTAACTACTGAAGTTCTGAGAAAATCCATAGTGAATTTAAAGTGGCAGATGAAGGGTAAAATAGCATTTCAATCCGTTGGATTTGCAGGACACGTCGGGATCCTTACTGGAGTCAAACCTGTACGTTTGTGTGTGTCATTACAGCAGACTTTCGGTTATCCGGATGTTTTAAAGCAAGCTCTTAATTCTCAACCCTCGAAAACTATCTATATATGAAAATAACAATTATAATGATGTGTCTACAAAGCCAAAAACGTGAATGAGCGCATCAGCTATTAGTGTGATTCTAAAAATGGTGTTTTTGACGAAAGCAGGTTTCAATTTGCTGTGTGTGGGCTAGTTGCTCAATCCTGTTTCGATTTTTTTGTCTTCCTCAGAAAATAGGGTAATTATATTCTCAACGCTGAACTGTGGCATTAGATAAAAAATTACATGAAATGGCATTTGCTACTCAACTAAATTTATTGCCCGGGAATATTTTCACCATAAAAATATATAGAATAATATTGTATATATGTAATTTTTACCATCCGTCAGTATCTAAAGTCTTTTGTGGTTTTAAAAATGTTAAAATTTGTCATTTTAATACTGGAAATGTAGATTGTTATTAAATATATTTAATTCACAGAAAAGTAATCAAAATTTACTGAATGAATCAAAATAAAAACACAATTGTCACACCGTATTTTTACCCAGAGGTGCCTGGAAAAGTCATAAGAAAGGATTTTGCTCTAATAATCAAAAAATGTAAATATGTACAAAGTAATTTTAATAATATTTATTAATACATTTTACCAATTTTATTGTGTTTATTTATAAAGACACATCATATAAGCGCTTTATATGTGAAAAATAACGATACATTTTTTGCTGTAGAAACTCAAACACTTTTAACAGTTCTCAATTAATTTATACTTTAAGTTTAATATAATTATGTTATTATTGATAACAGTGGCTTTACTCGGAATAGAGTAGAACTTATCTATATTATAGTAGCCCACGTCACTCACTCACTCACTCACTCACTCACTCACTCACTCACTCACTCACTCACTCACTCACTCACTCACTCACTCACTCACTCACTCACTCACTCACTCACTCACTCACTCACTCACTCACTCACTCACTCACTCACTCACTCACTCACTCACTCACTCACTCACTCACTCACTCACTCACTCACTCACTCACTCACTCACTCACTCACTCACTCACTCACTCACTCACTCACTCACTCACTCACTCACTCACTCACTCACTCACTCACTCACTCACTCACTCACTCACTCACTCACTCACTCACTCACTCACTCACTCACTCACTCACTCACTCACTCACTCACTCACTCACTCACTCACTCACTCACTCACTCACTCACTCACTCACTCACTCACTCACTCACTCACTCACTCACTCACTCACTCACTCACTCACTCACTCACTCACTCACTCACTCACTCACTCACTCACTCACTCACTCACTCACTCACTCACTCACTCACTCACTCACTCACTCACTCACTCACTCACTCACTCACTCACTCACTCACTCACTCACTCACTCACTCACTCACTCACTCACTCACTCACTCACTCACTCACTCACTCACTCACTCACTCACTCACTCACTCACTCACTCACTCACTCACTCACTCACTCACTCACTCACTCACTCACTCACTCACTCACTCACTCACTCACTCACTCACTCACTCACTCACTCACTCACTCACTCACTCACTCACTCACTCACTCACTCACTCACTCACTCACTCACTCACTCACTCACTCACTCACTCACTCACTCACTCACTCACTCACTCACTCACTCACTCACTCACTCACTCACTCACTCACTCACTCACTCACTCACTCACTCACTCACTCACTCACTCACTCACTCACTCACTCACTCACTCACTCACTCACTCACTCACTCACTCACTCACTCACTCACTCACTCACTCACTCACTCACTCACTCACTCACTCACTCACTCACTCACTCACTCACTCACTCACTCACTCACTCACTCACTCACTCACTCACTCACTCACTCACTCACTCACTCACTCACTCACTCACTCACTCACTCACTCACTCACTCACTCACTCACTCACTCACTCACTCACTCACTCACTCACTCACTCACTCACTCACTCACTCACTCACGAAATGTCGTGTATACTGAAATTCTTTAATAACTAATTATTGCACACTTTAATTTTCACATCCTTTGAATTTATATGAAATACTTTAGAAATTGAAAATTTAAACACAATAAAAAATGTCAATAAATTTGCTTATATATAAAAAAACATAATTGTTTATGGTTATCAAATGTTATTTTGTTTTTGTTGACTATTTTTTTAAAATGTATCCAAAGTACATCGTAATTTTAAAACATCCGTCCTTGGGACGGACAAAACCACTATTTATTATTAACTTCGTTCAGTTTTGATCCGTTGCACAGCTGAAGTGGATTTAAATGGCGTAAGTACGTAATTAGAAACTTAGCATTTATCATAAATTTATGAAGAAAATAATCGACACAAGAGGATGAGGAAATTTCAAAATTCAACCCGATAGCTTGTAACCTCATTGTCTTTCATTTGTCGGTGGCAAAGTGTGTTATTGTGGCATGTGGCAAAGTGTGTTCTTGTGTCATGTGGCAAAGTGTGTTCCTGTGGCATGTGACAAAGACTGTTCCTGTGGCATGTGAAAAAGTGTGTTCTTGTGGCATGTGGCAAAGTGTGTTCTTGTGGCATGTGACAAAGTGTGTTGCTCTTGTGGCAGCCAAAACCTTTATTGTAAAATTGTAAACATTATTTTTTTCTATTTTGCGTTCTGAAGTGTTGAAATTGTGCATTTTTTAAACCATTTGAAGTTTTGGATATTCAATGCGAGATCTAGATAGATACAAATAATCAAACTACTCAAAATAGAAAATATTTTAAACAAGTTAAAAGGGTGCCTGATTTTTTCACGTTTAATTGTTACCTTTTTGCCGTTGCCAATTGGCATAAAAATATAACTGGATAATTTTTTGAAGTTTTACAAACAATGTTAAGTTTATATCACGCGCTGGTCAATATTTTCATATTTTTCCAAAAAATTGTAGATTGTAAATAGGCTTCGATGATGAAACGTAAAATCAAAAAACCAATTTGTTTAAAATAACTTGAAATCTTCATTTCAGTGAATAGGTACTACCTACACGCAAAATTTCGTTCAAATTGCTCCATCGGTTCGGATGTTATAAGCGAACACACACACACATACACATTACATACGCCTACATTGCTTTTTACCGAGATTAACAATCTATATATATATATATATATATATATGACTGTCTGTGAGTTTGTCTCTTATAGGAATCCAAACCGCTGGAGCGATCTTGATGAAATTTAGCATGGAGATAGTTCTCATACAGGAAAAGAAAATTGCGAAAAAAATTGAAATCGGGCACAAAATGAGCGGAGCGGGAGAGCGAGCGGGAATCTCTCTCTCTCTTTCTCTCTCTCTCTCTCTCTCTCTCTCTCTCTCTCTCTCTCTCTCTCTCTCTCTCTCTCTCTCTCTCTCTCTCTATATATATATATATATATATATATATATATATATATATATATATATATATATATAAATCAGATTATGTGTATAAGTATGTAAATAAGTAAGTTCTTTATGCATTGCAACACCATTCATCTGATCCCATCCCCCTGCTCAGGAGGGCCGTACGACCATAAAAGGCTGGAGCGATCTTGATGAAATTTGTCAAGGAGGTAGTTCTCACTCAGGCAAAGGATGTTAGGAAGATTTGAACTCCCAACTCCGATCCCCGGCTTAGGTAAGTCAAAAAACTTTCCAGGCCAAAAGTGCCTATGTACGACAATCGAAGGTGATTGCGTAATAAAATTTTAATTTAGTTTACGTAACAACATTTGAAGACTTTACGTTTTATGGACTAGAAGAAGTTATGAAAGAGTGGAAAAGAGAAAATGAGCGGGAACGGGAGTATGTATGTATGTATGTATGTATGTATGTATGTATGTATGTATGTATGTATGTATGTATGTATGTATGTATGTATGTATGTATGTATGTATGTATGTATGTATGTATGTATGTATGTATGTATGTATGTATGTATGTATGTATGTATGTATGTATGTATGTATGTATGTATGTATGTATGTATGTATGTATGTATGTATGTATGTAAGTATGTATGTATGTATGTATGTATGTATGTATGTATGTATGTATGTATGTATGTATGTATGTATGCAGTATCGGATCTAGGGGGGGGGCAACTGGGAGCGAAAGAGTGAGCGGGAAAACGACCGGGAGCGGGAGCGCAAGCGGTCAAGGAAACGGATGCGCGAAAGCCAAACATTAGAAAAACCTCTAAAACCCCGAGCAACGCCGGGTACTCCGCTAGTTATTTATAAGGTTTAATTTCAATTTTATACTAAATTTAGAACAGCTGATTTTTTTTTTAAATTTTGATTAAACTATTTTTAGGGAATTTTCTCTTTGACTATCAATGAAAGATTCATCCTAGATGGAGGATTTTTAGGTGAAGTTTTGATTTTAGTTTTGTATTTGTATTGTATTCTCATTATACCAAAACAAGACTGTTCAATTAACACAAATATCTTTTTTCATTATTATATTAATTAACATAAATATCTCCTTTTTAATTATTGCCCTAAACTTATTTAGCTGATATTAAACTATAATCAATTATTTATTTAAACTTGCTATTAAAAGGTATTTTTCATAAAAATAATAACACTACCTATCAACTGAACAGGTCTTTTCAAATGGATGTTAGGCTATAGAAAATCCAACTGGCTTTCCTTTATCACCAGACAAACGCTAGAGAAAGCCCATAGCTATAAAGAGGCCAGAAACTGGCTGAGCACCAAGGAGCTTGTGGCCCCGATTTATTTTGTTCTTGGAGGCAATGTTTCCACAGAGGTTTGTACGCTTTAATTGCTATCAATTCAATGTCAGGCCAAATGCCAGAAGGAATAACGTGTTGACTTACAAATTTTAATAATAGTTTATAGTCTTTTGCACATTGTGTCTTAAGACTGAAATAGCAGTATATGTCGGAAATACCGATGTTGTTCCTGACGACGAATATTATTAAGGAGACGACGAAGCAATATATTTCCATAGTATTGTTAACGCTTATGTCCAACATTTGAAGTCAAAAGATCAATGGATAGTGATCGAAAAATTGATTACAAAATTTTCTTTAAAACAAGTAAATATCAGGTAAAGCTTTTAGAAGCCTGGTAATAAATGCCTGACATCGGAACTAAGCAACATTTGATTTTTAACCTTAACCGAAGTGATATTAAATTAAAATGTCAAATTGTAGCAATAATTTCTAGAATAGCAAGGCTTTTATGAACCAATCCTTTTTTTATCGCATAAAATCTAGCAACTTTTTCATTTAACTGAATATTTATAGTATAATATCAATTTTAATAGAACATTTTGAATAATTTGTAGGGCTGCATAATTACAAGATCTCGTTTGAATACCGCCGACATTTGGGACATTGGTACAAGAAACAGCACCTTCTATCTTCTGGAGACCAATTATGATCACTGGAAGTCTCCGATATGGTGGATTGATGACAGGAGAACAACTGGAATGAAGTGCATGGAACGTCTTTCAGTTGAGGTAGTTTTATGATGATATTAAGTAAGGATGAGCTTTTTATTCTATGTTGCTGTAACTCTCTGCTGAGTTTTATGAAAGATATTTTTTAATTTTTATGATTTCATTAATGTATAGTAAACCTGATTGTATAATTTTGCTTGAAATTTAATTCCACTTAAAATTGAAATTAACTACATTGAGTTAGGTTCCTTTTTTAATTTTAAATTTGTTAGATAAAATTTTTTCTTTTGCCTTATCACAGTCACGAGAATATCACTGATAAATTATTTGATAATCTCCTAATCATTACTGTGCTGCTTTTGTGTTTCATAGAATGTTGGATTTGCTGGTCTTTTTGACGTGCTATCTTCTAAACCAGTTTTGAATAAGGTTTGTGATATTTTTATAATTTAATACAATTGATTTAAGATTTAATTATGCACTTTTTAACTGGTTTGTATGCTCAACGCCTGCCACCTGGCGAGCATTAAGAAGTTTATTACTCATAGTTTCTCGCTCCACTTTTTCTTGATAAATCAATAATACAGTAATTATTAGGTCACAAACTGAATTTCATTAGTAACAAAAACATGATTTTTTATAGTTCTTTTCATTTTCAAAAATATGAATTATTTGTTATTAATAATATCCTCTGTTTAATTAAGCAAACTTCTTCTAAACTGTTACATTTTTGTCAACTTTCCCTAAAAAGCTTTGTCCGATAATTATTTCCTTTCGTTCAAGATCCTTCGAAATGAAAGTTTTTAAAGTCTCTAAAAACGAAACTAATAAATTAATTGAATTAGCAATCAAAAAAACTTGATAAATTTCTTAAATTTTCTTGTAAAAACGTTGATTCGTTTAGTTAATTACATGATAAACAAAATGTGTTATTGAAAAACTTACATCGGTCCAAAATTTCACAAGTCACTTCAACAATTTGTTTAATATTTTTTCGAGTTATATTTTTGTTCAATTATTTTGTCAATGAGCAATTAGCGAGAGTCTAGCCTATGACCCCCAATGGCCTCAAAATTCATTTGAAGTGCAGCCATATTATGGAACAGATTTTATTTTACTAAACAACTTACTACTCTGCTTACGTGCTCATTACTTATGCAAACTAGTAATATTTTGACAGCTAACGACCTTCACTGCTCTGATGCAAGTGAGCACTGGAAAGATGGAGGTTTACGCCCAGGATTGTCCTGACCCATGTGCCCCTTGGTGAATAATTCCAGATCAGCCAGAGCTTCAACAATCTTTTTGATTTTTTTCAATCATTGATAATTTAATACAAGTTGCTTGTTTTATTTATTTATTTATTTATTGGTACACGAACAGAGGGACCCAAAGGGCCACTAATACTGTTCGGACAAAACACAATAAAAACTAAAGAAAAACAGAACAAAATAAACCGTCTGATGTGAGGCGACGAGCCAGGCAAAAGTAAAACAGAAAAATTGTGTTCAAAATATAAACTATATTACTATATATGAATATTAACTAATACATAATAGATGGATTAGTAACAACAAGGTAATCAGATAAATATTTGTATTTAGATCTAGGTACCAGATAGATACTAGTTTTTAAATGAGGATGTCACAGAAGGAGTAATAATAGAGCAATCAGATATCTATTTATATGTGAGAAAGTTTGATAGGTTGGCTTCCGCTACGAGACATTTAAACCTACTGAGAGTGGTTGAACTGACAATATCGCTAGGCAATTGGTTCCATATATTAATAATACGATTAGTATAGAAAAATTTGGTAACATCAACTCTATTAAAGACAGATTTTAGCTTGAACTGGTGACCCCTAGTGGAATGGTACATGGAGAACTGAAAACTATGTTTTAAGTCGGAATCAATAAAACCGTTCAAAAAACTGTAGCACAAACAAAGATCACTGATGAGTCTTCGGTGTTCAAGTGATGGGAGATTGAGAGTTTTGAGTCTCACCGCATACGGAAGGTTCTTGAGAGCCGGGATCGCCTTGGTAAATCTTTTTTGAATTCTTTCGATATCGTCAATAAGATATCGGTGATGAGGATTCCACACCTGCGAGCAATACTCCAGAAGAGGTCGAACATATGTGCAAAAAGCTTGCTTAAGCAAATCTGGATCTTTAGATGTAAATGATTTAATGATGAGACGCGATCTCACAGACGCAACATGAACGATATTTGCCACGTGATATTTGAAACTCAGGCTAGCATCCACAATTACTCCTAGGTCTCTGATATGATCAACGTTCTTTAGTTGGTAAGAGTCAATGGTGTAGATGGGAGATTTAAGTTTTGCACCTGCGGGACCAAAAATAGAGAGAACAAGACATTTTTCCAGTGCCAAGATCAACTGCCAGTCTTTGCTCCATACCAGCAAGTGATCAATTGCCTTCTGTAAGTTGATGGCATTAGGCTGGACAGGTGCATACAGTTTGATGTCATCGGCAAATAGTTTGACTGAGATCGATCCCAACTCCACACTATCTGTAACATCGTAATATAGATCAGGAACAGAGTTGGACCGAGAACACTGCCTTGCGGAACCCCGCTTGTAACAGCTCTTGGCTCAGACAGGCTACGGTCTATCTGAACCATCTGGCGGCGATCCTTTAAAAAGTCAGTGATCCATGCCAATAGATCTCCAGCTATTCCATAAGCTTCCAACTTTCTTTTTAATTTGATATGAGAAATGGAATCAAAGGCTTTTTGAAAATCAAAATAAATTATATCCGTGCGTCTGCGCTCCTCCATTGACAATGACCAGTCAGATACACATTCAAGTAGATTTGTATTGGTTGACCTTGACTGTAAAAATCCATGTTGGTGTCGAGAGATGAGATTGTGTTCAATTAAATAGTGTTGCATGGTTTTATTAATTATTTTCTACATAATGCGACAACAGGTACAAGTAAGAGAAATGGGTCGGTAATTAGAAGGATTGCTGGTGGGACCTTTTTTATGGGTGGGTTGAATAAATGCTGCTTTCCACTCTTTTGGTAGTATTTTAGATTTTAAAGACGTGTGGAAAATATGACAAAGAGGCGTTGCTAGACTGGAAGCGCATTTCTTCAAAAGTAGGTTCGGAATGCCATCTGGACCAAGAGAACATGAGTTATTAAGAGATTTTAGCGTTTTCACAACGGTCGACGGCGTAAAGGAGACGTCCTCTAAGGAGCTCGGTGATCGAGGATCCAACATGGGATTAACGCCATTGTCGAATGTAAACACGCTTGCAAAGTAGTAATTGAAAATGTTGGCAATTTCGGTAGCGTCAGATGTAGAGTTGCCATTTCCCGAATCAATGCTACCAATTCGAGGATGAGTAAATAGCTTACTGCTAACGTACCTGTAAAACGTTCCAATGTTACCCCCCAAGATAAGTTTTCTCTCAGTGGTAACTTGAATTTCCTTGGCCAATTTAGAACATTTCTTTGAAAACTCGACATAGCAAACCTTGTGTTTCAAAGCATCAGTAGCCTTCCATCTCTTCCAAAACCACAACTTGGCCTTGTAAATCATTATTAGAGTTTTCGGAGTTTTTTCTTTTTTTGACCTTGATCCTTTAATACACAGAGGAACAAAATATGTCATAGCCATGTCCAACTGTTGTTTAAAGATCGACCAACAGCTTTCCACATCAAAGCAGTATTGAAAAACTTGATTCCAGTCGATGTCACTTAAATAGTAATTCATTTCCTCAAAACGTGCTCGTTTGAAATCGTAGATATATTGATTAGACGCACCAGTAGTTGAGACGGAGTCGCTAGTCCGGAATACAATCAAATTGTGGTCGCTGGTAGCTATTGGGCAAACAACATCTATTTTTGCAATAAACATGTGGTCAGTAGAAAGAATCAAGTCAAGAGTGCTCTCGCCACGAGTATGCTGGGACACAAATTGATGAAGTCCTAGATCGTTAAATAGATTCATGAATATCGTGTAGATTTTACTATTGGGATGAGAAAACTGTAACCAGTTGATGTCAGGTAGATTGAAATCTCCCATTAGGCATAGTGTGTGATTTGTTGAACAGATTATTTTTAAACACTCAATACTATCGATGGCATATTGATGAGCTTCCATGTCAAAACCTCCACTACGGTAGTAGGCTATAATTCTACATGGAGTTGTATTCAGACGAATGTCAATGCAGACAACCTCAATATGCTTGAACTGATTTGGTATTTGGATGAGTTTAAAGACAACGTCCTCTCTAATTATGAGAGCCACACCACCTCCTCTGGTTTCTCTGTCCCAGCGACATGCAGAATATCCTCTAGGTAAAAATAAACTGTCGGGATCATCTTTAGTAAGCCAGGTTTCAATAACACAAAAAATAAAAGGTTTATAATCTTCTAAAAATAGAGCAACTTCCGCAATCTTGTTATTTATGCTTCTTAAATTAGTTAAAGCCATGCGACTTCCAGGTTTAAATCCGAAAGGGCTGGCTACTTCCACCATCAGTCAGCAGCTTTGGCACACCTTGCACGGACCCTTTCACTTTTTCACGTCTTTCACATCGTCGCAGGTAATTTTGATGGGCCTGTTCCTTAGTGAGATCGCGGTTAATAAAAACTCGCTTGGCGCCGTCATCCTTAGAGGATCGAAGAAGCATAGAAGACTGTATCAGATCATCCACAGCCTCGGCACTAGAAAGAGTCACACAAATGAGTGTCTTGGATTGGTTTGGGTTCTTATTCAATCGTCGTGTCCTCAGAATTTTTGGCTTCACCGTCAGGTGGTTTTCACAAAAATTTGAGATAGAAATGGAGTCAGAAACAGCATCATCCAACATCATTCCAGAAATAACAGCATTGTTGGATCTCTTCTTCCTTTCCTCCTTCTCTTGTTCATGCAGCACGAATGTGCGAGAAACTGCCTCTAGCAGAGTCGAGTCATTTTTCTGCAAGCTAGCAGCATCTGGGAGCTTATTTTCTAGCCCTTCGAGCCTTGACTCAATGGTATTCATTCTCGAAGCCAGTAATTCCATTTTCGAAGAAGCCTCCTTAGAAGACTCCTTTAGTATCTGAACCACGTTGTTAAGCACCATCTCAAAGTTCCTATTCATAGTATCCATCACCTTCATCATATTATCGTTGAATTTATCCGTGATTTTTGTCAGTATTGCCTCAAGACTCTCGAGAGTGATAGATTTGGCCATATTTAAACTGGGATACCCGTCGCAAAATCAACTCAAATTTGGGAAAAAGTCCTAATTAAAGCAAATTATAATTCGTACAAAAAGTTTTTTATAAAACAGTTAGAAAATTTTAGTCAATTAGCATGAAAAATGCAATTACAACGGAACGGAGAACGGAGAACTTATTTTCGTTCGGTTGTTTACATTTTTATATTACTTGTTCAGTGTTTGCCTAATTCAATTATTTCATTAGTGTAATGATATTATTTGTAGTAACGTTTATTAAAAAATGTTTTGTTCTTACAGAATATTCTCTGAAAGCTATAGTAATCTAATACAAATTATGCCAAACTGGTGATGCCTTATAGCAAATTTTTTCTAAAAGTTATTGGTCTACTGTACATCAGCAGGTGCATTAAAAGACTAACAGTGAAGACATATTTAAAACATTTTTGTGAGATGTGTTTAGTAAAACACGTTGATTGCAAGCAGAAAATAACTCAACAACTAAAATTGTTTACCATCGGGAGTGGGATATGGGGCGAATATAAAACACCTATTTTAACGTAGATTTCCCAGGACTATATCGGAAAAGTGCCGCAAAACATGAATGGCTGGTAGACTGGTCACAGGAGTACCAGGTTGGTTGAATTTAAATCGTCTGTCTGAAAAAAACGGTAAATTAAAAAGTTACCAAAATTAATGATGAAATATGCGAGACATCGATTTCAGCGTTGATCTATTTGTTGTGTTAAAAAAACCGCATAAACCAAATGATTGTTTTCTGGACAATCAGTGATTTAAATGAAATTTTCAGAAAGCAAAACGCATTCCAATTAAAAAAAAACCTGACTACAGGAAAACCTTTATAAAAAATTCAGCAAACTAGTAACTACTAAAGAAATTGAGATTGAGGTCATACAAGTTGTTGGCCGTTTCGGTTCAGTTATAAAAAGTTTTTGAGCAACGTTGTATTCACCACGCACTTGCTTCTTGGAAGTTTCATTTTAGCATCTAAACCTAACACCTAGAGATATATGTCTAAAATTGCACAGAGATACTCAACAAATTTTTTTCATATTTGTCAGGAATGTAATAATATTGGGACAAACATTCTTGAATTTTGGAGTGCAAAACTGAAACGATTTCAACTAATATTTCGGTAGACACAGAGCACTGTTCCGTCGTGTACCAGAAAATTTCAAATAGTTTTTTCACTCAAATAAACGCGACCCCCTTAACAAACAGCTACTCCCAATTCATATCCCCCCACCACACCCTACCCTTTTCACTCCACCCATTCAATCTATCCTGACTTCAACCCATCTCACAATAAAAATGGTTAAAAAAAACACAGATAGATTATGAAATTGAAAAGCTGCTCGAATACGAAAAAAAGTCTTGCAATGATTCAGGTTTAAAACAAGCAAATAAACAAATAAAAGGTTGTTTTGGTGGAGCGAGAAATTCCATAATTCGTTTGTTCGCATTTTGTCAGATGTTAGAACCAGGTAGCTGTCATTAGTTCTCACTTCATGGTGACAATGATGATATTCGGCGACAATATTTGAGCATTTTTATATCTTTATATTTTCATACTCTTATATTCTGATATTCGCATTGTTATGTATTTATATTTTGTATATTCTGATATTCTAATGCATGACTATTTAACCTATTTTATAATTTTTCTTTTTCAACAATTCAGTTACGGAAATTCTTTGTTTCCTATGCAAACCGGTCGTCAAGTACGTCGGCGCTTCTTCTCAGTTTCTTTTGTTCTGCTTTCGTGAAATTGGTTAGCGCCTTTTATTGGTGACCTCGAATTTAACGTCGCTATTTTGAGGCGTAGGTTAATTTGAAAGAGCATTGGTCAATTCGGGTTGAATGGGCCTACCCTGGCTAATCCATTACTTCCATCCGACTCTTCGGACGGTGTGCCAGCTTTTATAATTCAACTTATTTCCTATTCTTTTCACCCGCAATCACCATAACCCAAAATTTTATTTTCTAGAATCTCCGACCTGAATTACCGGTCGTGATTTGTTTGCGTAAAATCGCCATTAAGCCGCACCCGAGAATGTGCAATTTCAGAACCAATAAAATTTTTTTATAAGAATTTATTGCCCTTTGATTAGCCTAGGTTTGAATGTTGCTAGGTTCCTAGAAATTGTATGCGTTCAATAAAAACACTTGCTTGCGCTCTCTGGTCTGCAGAAAACGGATCGGAGAGGAAGTGAGGAGTGAATAGAAAGCACGCTCCACATTTAACTGTAATTAAAAACCTGCAAAATGGTGACCTTTATAAACGCATTCCGTTTAATAACACATCGCTGGTTTAGTCGGCGAAATCTCTTCACGGTCGAGTCGTTTTAACTTTTTAACGGCGCTAATTTCACTACAAAGCCAATGCGTTAACGCCTCTCAATTGGTTGCGTTGACTAGGCGGGCATGCTTGCCGTACTGAGTTCCTGTCATTGAGACTGGGAAAAAAATCTGTTAATGCAATGTTACTTAGAGTGACACATAAATTCATTAGCCAGTTAAGTCGCTCACTGGAATGGAGAGATCGCCTGAAGAGTTCTACTAACAGCTATTCAATTTAATTTAAAAATAAAACGGTTAAAATAAATATACTGACATTCTGCTGTCTGCCAACTAAATAGTTTTGTTCATTTAAAAAGATTTCAAGAGCCGACGATTGCTGAAGAGTCGGCTTTACATCGCGGATGATTACAAGGCTGACAGTAAATCGTCCTCTCGGGACTTCTTTTATCTTTCGCATCACGTTAAATCTCGTGCCTTAATTATTTACCGTTTGCTTCTCCGCACCGTTGCGACTCGCGGCGTATACAAACATGGCCGAAGTGAACTTTTTTTTATCTAATTTTTTTTGTAATTTTCTAAAAATTTCTTTGCAAGAAGGCTTGTCGGTCGCTGCAGGCATTTCTAATAACGATTCGGGAGAGCTCTAATTCAAGAAGTCTGCCAAATCAAATTTGATTTCACGAATGGACTCACGAAATAAGAAGCTATTTGCTCGCTGAATTATTGTCGGTTGCAATTTATCAGGAATCATGATTTTTTTTTTCAAAATATATTCTGAAGAAACAAAATTCTTTAATATAATAAAACAATGAGAATAAATAATTTCCAAAATAAGATTTTATTTAAAGCATAAGTCTACTATTATGGACATAATTATATTATCTTAGATTTAACTATCTTACAAATATTCAACAAATGTTTTTTATGAATTAAAATGTAAATGAACCAAATTATATTATTATGAGCATAATTAAATTGCTATACACAGAACTATAATAATATGAACACAATTATATTATTATAAACATTATTATATTACTTTGAACATAATTTTATTATTAAGAACATAATTATAATAATAAAAACAGAATTATATTATTATGAACATAATTGTATTATCTATATATATAAAAGAACATGTCCTGACTGACTGACTGACTGACTGACTGACTGACTGACAGATGACTGACTGATAATCAACGCCGAGCTCAAACGCCTCATCCTAGGAACGTGAAATTTGGAACATATATTACTTTTATAGCGTAAACATCCGCTAAGAAAGGATTTTTGAAAATTTTGCTCCTGAGGGGAAAAAACTGGAAAACAAACTTTTTTCTAAAACAATGTATATCTCGAAAACCAAAAATGAGAAGATTTTGAAATTTTGTATATAGATTCTTTTTGAAAAATAAAAAGATACGTGTTTCACCATTTTTTGAAAATTCGGTTTCTCGGACCTCAAATGTGGGTTGGAAAATTGGGTTATTTGGTTTTTAAAGTAGCTTCTACTCA
>OZ022246.1:12490241-12537741 GCA_963978895.1 Erpobdella octoculata
AAAATTCGGTTTCCCGGACCTCAAATGTGGGTTGGAAAATTGGGTTGTTTAATTTTTAAAGTAGCTGCTACTCAAAAAACTGGGAATAATACAGGAGTAAAAATTAGTATTTAGTTTTTACTCCAAAAATAATGAAATACGTGTTTTAGCATTTTTTGAAAATTCGGTTATTTGGTTTTTAAAGTAGCTGCTACTCAAAAACTGTGAATGCTACAGGAGTAAAAATTAGTATTTAGTTTCTATTCTAAAAATAAAGATATACGTATTTCACCATTTTTTTTACAAATTTGGTTTCCAGGACCTTAAATGTGGGGTGGACAATAGGATTATTTTGTTTTTAAAGTAGCTGCTACTCAAAAACTGTGAATGCTACAAAAGTAAAAATTAGTATTTAGTTTCTGCTCTAAAAATAATGATATACGTGTTTCACCATTTTTTGAAAATCTGGTTTCCAGGACTTCAAATGTGGGGTAGAAAATAGGGTTATTTGGTTTTTAAAGTAACTGCTACTCAAAAACTGTGAATGCTACAGGAGTAAAAATTAGTATTTAGTTTCTATTCTAAAAATAAAGATATACGTATTTCACCATTTTTTTTACAAATTTGGTTTCCAGGACCTTAAATGTGGGGTGGACAATAGGATTATTTTGTTTTTAAAGTAGCTGCTACTCAAAAACTGTGAATGCTACAAAAGTAAAAATTAGTATTTAGTTTCTGCTCTAAAAATAATGATATACGTGTTTCACCATTTTTTGAAAATTTGGTTTCCAGGACTTCAAATGTGGGGTAGAAAATAGGGTTATTTGGTTTTTAAAGTAACTGCTACTCAACAACTGCAAGCATTACAGATGTAAAACTCAGTATTTTGAGGTTTTGTGCCGGTTAAAAGTAGCTGAGTCCAGTTTATCACCGGTCCGGCCAAGCCGTTATTTTAGGGTTTTTTTACAGGCCAGGCTAAACCTTAAATCAAGGTGGTGCGGGCCGAGGTTTTCCACTAAGCTTATAGACATTTTAGTGATTTTAGGGCCTTCAGACGGGCCGGGCCAAACCTGAAGTCAAGGTGGGACGGGTCGAGGTTTTTCATCAAGTATATAGAATTTCTAGGCTTGTAAAAACGGGCCGGGCCCAAATTAGACGGGCCGTGCCGGCCAGGAATTTTGGTTTTGAAACGGGCAGGGCCAAGTTGTCGACGGGCCGAGCCGACACCTATGGATTCACGGTTCAAATTCTCTAATTTCATGCGAGCGAAGCCGCTACGGGCACTGCTAGTTGTTTAAATTTGCATAAAATTATTAAAATCTATTTAAGAAAAACAAAATGTAAAAAACATGCTTTAAAAAAAGTTTTATTAGTTAATAATGTATCGTTGTTTATTTCACGTTTATACTGAAAGTTTGAGACTTCCAACTAGTTGGGAAAAGTTGGTTGAAAATTTATTACAAGATTCACTAAAACACACAGATGAAGCTATTTACAGGATTTTTACAAATAAGTGCAGACAGAATAAACTATAGTTAAAACAAAATAAAATATGAAATAAAAATGCGATGAAATGTGAAATAAAATAAATAAAGTATAAACATCTGCAATAGAAAACAGTAAGGTTTTTACCGATTTACGGAAACCCAGATAGCTGAGATTGTCGAATTTCGACCAGAAAATGTTTTGGTACAGGTTTTAGAGATGATGAGATGTGGATAACTGACGCTGGTCCTTCATTCAGCTAGTCATGTGTGATCTCAATAGTTGAAAGTACGCCAGAGAGTTAATCGAGCAAGAAAGCTGGTGGCTCACCAAGTAATCAAGACAGGATGTGATTAAGACCCGAACGAAAGTATCGACAAGTACGTAGTTACTAGTAGTTAGGATGTGTTGAAATGATTGCATCTGGTGTATGTAGGTATTTGAAAGAGTGTAACGTCAGGGAACTTCGCAATACGTTTTGCAAAATCTAAAACCCATGCTGCAGTACGAGCTCGGTAACGTCAAATGTTTGGAATACGAAGAACGTGAAAAGGTCTGAATTAATGTTTTTGATGTGTGCTGATCTATTTTACGGTTATGTAGTGTGATATGGTAGTTGTTGTGTAAATAAATGTGATGTTAATAATGTATTGTTAAGTAAAGTAATGTACAATAATGTAGGTTATGTATAAAGTAATGCAATGCCCAGTTACATAGCGTTTCCTTACACCAGAATCTGTCACAGAAACGCTTCACCAGAGCTAGAAATAAATTAATGTAGTCTGGTCACCCAGCAGTCAAATAAAATATAGATACAATGATCAAATGTTTTCATGTATGCATTTGTCACATTAAATTTACTAACATAGCATTTAGTCCGCATATGCTTTACAGATATGATCTTTTTTTTTTGCTATCACGAAAATGTATGTGGTTGGATTTATGCTTTGTGAATTTTTTAGCTGAATATTTTCTAGATAATGCTTCTCCGACCACCTCGTCATTGAAGAGGTCTTTGGATATTGTGTTCACTAAAAGTTCCCATAACTATGAGATTGGTGCAATTGGCATTTTCTCAAAAACATGTCTTTTTTACATATTCCGAAAGGTCTGGTGTTTAGATTAATACTTTCTGTAATATTTATGATCAACAAACTAAAACTGCATCAAATATTTGTTAAGTTATCACACAATAATGTCAGTAAATATATTCAACAATGATTTATGATCTATGAAACAATTGAAGTGGCCATCCATGGCTGATGCATAAATGACATTCGCCGACAGCTAGATGATGCTAGTGTGAAATATTTCATATTTGGTTACATCTCATTTCGGCGTAACACACGCTAGCTGTCCTAAGTCGTTTTTCACTGTGATAACTGAAGATTTTTTTAGAACAATTTAGTGAATAAAGCTCATTGCTGTTGGACCAGCTGTTGCTATTTTAATAACAACAACGACATCATCAAAACCACATCAACAATAACAACAACATCGTCATCAAAACCACATCAACAATAACAACAACATCGTCATCAAAACCACACCAACAATAACAACAACATCGTCATCAAAACCACACCAACAATAACAACAACATCGTCATCAAAACCACATCAACAATAACAACAACATCGTCATCAAAACCACATCAACAATAACAACAACATCATCATCAAAACCACATCAACAATTTTCTAATTTTTTAAACATGGCTGATTTTTATCTACTACTTTTTTGTCTTCTTTTGATGATTTCGTGACAAAATTATTTTTTCTGCCACTTTCCTCGGCCGAAAAAACTTCAGAAATACAAGATTTGTCAATTTCACTTTCAATTTCTCTTTCTCTGATGTACCGCATCACTCACATCTTCCGTTGGGACATTTTTTTGTCACACAAGCATGACTCATTCCAGGCTCTCCATGCAGGTTTAAGTGTCTCCAATCGCTTCTTTTCCAGTTTCAATATAAAATCTGCAAAAAAGATATTTATAGTTTAAATAAAAATTAAGAAAAAATCTGTTGCAGATGGGTGCTTTGAAAGATTCTTTTCTCTAAATTGTTATCTCAAGTGTGCAATACTACTTTAACATTAACAGGATTGTCATCAATTTGGCATACATTAAGTATCAACATTGTTGTTCATTAAAATTTTACTTTTCATTAAAACCTCGTTGAATAAACGTTGAATAATTTAATTTAAGACAGAAAACAATTTATAACTCCCCCCCCATTTAAGTCTTCTTTTACCTACCCGTCTCCTGAACACCCTGAACAGAGGTCATCATTCTAATTGTGACATTACATGAACCGTCCACGTGATATCTTCTTTTCAATCTCAATCAAGAACACGTTTTCTTTCGTTTTATATTTCAATCAAACAAGCATGTTCCGTTCGTTAGCTAATTTCTGTAGGAAGTAGTCAGCCAGTTCAGTTTTTATGATTTTGATAAAACTTCAATTAATTCGATGAACAAAAGATTAACTTTCATTTTTTTATATTTGCCACAAAACTAAACGGAAGGAAACCGAAACTAAAAAAATAAATAAACACAAAAATAAAAATATGACAAAAGAGGGTAAATAAACAACGATAGAAAAAGTAAACGGAAAGAAGAAAGAAAAAAGAGAAAAAAAGAGAAAGAAAGAGCAAAAAAGAGAATGAAAGAGAAAGAAAGAGAGAGAAAGGGAAAAAAAGAGAAAAAGAGAGAGAGAGTGAGATATAGAGAGAGGACATCAAGACAGACAGTCCGTCGGACATGTGTTTTCAGGAAGGACGGTTTTAGTATCATTCTATTTAGTGTCTTCTGCCGGCCAGCAAGTAACTTATGGACGAATTTTATGTTGGAGATTCGAATAGGATCCTGTAAGAACAGGCTTCATGTGTTGATATCGTTTTCATTCTAACTGCATGCTCAACATCATCATTATCACCACATCATCATCATTGCCGTCGTCGTCGTCATCATCATCATCACAATCATAATCATAATCATAATCATAATCATGATCATAATCATAATCATAATCATAATCATAATCATAATCATAATCATAATCATAATCATAATCATAATCATAATCATAATCATAATCATAATCATAATCATAATCATAATCATAATCATAATCATAATCATAATCATAATCATAATCATAATCATAATCATAATCATAATCATAATCATAATCATAATCATAATCATAATCATAATCATAATCATAATCATAATCATAATCATCATCATAATCATAATCATAATCATAATCATAATCACAATCACAATCACAATCACAATCACAATCACAATCACAATCACAATCACAATCACAATCACAATCACAATCACAATCACAATCACAATCACAATCACAATCACAATCACAATCACAATCACAATCACAATCACAATCTCAATCACAATCACAATCACAATCACAATCACAATCACAATCATAATCATAATCATAATCATAATCATAATCATAATCATCATCACCAGTACCATCACCAGCACCATCAGCATCACCATCATCATCATCATCATCATCATCATCATCATCATCATCATCTCATCATCATCATCATCATCATCACCATCACCATCACAATCACCATCACCACCACCACCATAATCATTAATAACAACATTATTACCACAATCATGGTTACGAGCATCAACTTCAATTGAAAATCTTTTTAATAGCACAAGTGGATTAAAGAGAAAAGATAAAAACGATTAAAAAATGCTGCTCGAAAAACTACGCGGGTTTTGATAATGAACATTAAATGAAAACGATTAAACAAAAGTCAAACAGAAACTCAATTTTCATCACATGACCTCCGAGATTCTCCATCCAAAAACCTCATCTTCTTTTAAAATTCTCCATCATACTTCGTCTGTCAGCCACCATCATCTGATCATCATCATCATCGTCGTCGTCGTCGTCGTCGCCATCGTCATCGTCATCGTCATCGCAATCGCAATCGCCATCACAATCACCACCATCACCATCATCACCATCATCACCATCATCATCATCATTATCATCATCACCGTCTTTTTCATCGACACCGTTATAGCTATTATTGTTATAACTATTGATAACAAGTCAACAATATTGGAAATTAATAAGTGACGATTGCGGCACCACCTTACATTGTAATGCCAATTTCTAACATACATAAGTACATATATTCATACATACATTCATACATACATATATTCATGCATACATACATACATACATACATACATACATACATACATACATACATACATACATACATACATACATACATACATACATACATACATACATACATACATACATACATACATACATACATACATACATACATACAGTGTTGACGTAAGTACTCAGAAAATGTACTTAAGTATAAGTACTAAGTACTCTGTGTTAAATGTACTTTAAGTACAAGTACTTTATTTATCTTGTACTTAAGTACAAGAACAGTTTTTTAAATTGTACTTATAAGTACAAGTACTCAAGTACCTTGAAAATTTTTATTGATCAGCATAAAACCAAATATTTATTAAGAAACATCACCAACATGTCTTTTTGAGTTGAATCATTACTTTCTGAACCTGGTTCATAAAACCCATAGAAATCGCCAATTGATGCTGTCACAACCTCTGCTTCTGGAAAAGTATTTGTTTCATTCATACGATTGACTTCAACTACGAACAGTTTTTCAGCCATCTTACAATGTGTCAATGGCAGCCAGCGAACCTTAAAGTATGGGTGTGACACAGCAGGATATCGGTAGATGACAAGTCTCGTCTTTGATGTCCCAGGATCACTGTCTTGACTCTCTGATGGTTCCAACTCTAATATGCTTGATTCAGCATATTCTTTAAATGCTTTTACAAAATTGTTCTCATTAAAAGTCACAACATGGTTTTCTGACATTTCGTCTAACCGTATTTGCTTACATATGAACTAGGGCTATTAACTAGTATTAACATTTCCAGACGCCCTTCAATTGACATGCATGCTTTGCACGTGCATTGAGTCAATGTGGTTTTTACCATGAGCTCTATAAAACCAAATAATACAAAATTTAAAGTTCTTAGTCTACAAATTATCAAAATTCTCATTCTTAACGTACTTAAATATGCTTGGTGAAATTCGAAGGAGCTTTGTATTGACCGCGAATGGCATTCTTTTTAGGCTTGCAAAGACGGCAAAGAGCTTTTACATAATCTGAAATAATCTCCATCGTCAGAAACTATTTCACTGAAATAAGTCCTCACAACTAAAGGGAAAACTTGACTAACTTTGCAGTTATAGGTACGTTACAATATATCGACTATCTTATAAGAAACACTAATGTAAAAACTAGAATGAGAAAACTATGCTCGACAACAGAAAATGCTCGATCATAGAATCTGTTACATAAACACTTATTTTTAGGTTTACAAATTATAAATAATTTAAATAATTCGTTTTAAAAATAAAAATGAAGCAATTTTTTTTAAAATTACTTAGCTACTTTTGAAATGTACTTACTTAAGAAGTACACTAAAAATGTACTTAAATACAAGTACTAAGTACACATTCGCGAAAGGATTTAAGTACAAGTACTCAAGTACACCTACTGTACTTAAGTACATATGTACTTAAGTACTCGTCATCACTGCATACATACATACATACATACATACATACATACATACATACATACATACATACATACATACATACATACATACATACATACATACATACATACATACATACATACATTCATACATACATGCATGCATGCATGCATGTATGTATGCATACATACATACATACATACATACATACATACATACATACATACATACATACATACATACATACATACATACATACATACATACATACATACATACATACATACATACATACATACATACATACATACATACATACATACATACATACATACATACATACATACATACATACATACATACATACATACATACATACATACATACATACATACATACATACATACATACAAACATACATACATACAAGCATACTTACGGACATCGGAAATTATGTATGTCGATAATTTCATTATTATTATTTCAATTGTTATTATTATAAACATTATTAACGCCAGTGTCACACACGAAGAGCTACCAAAATAGGATATAACAGCTGCAACTTCTACCAGGACAATCCCAACCACCACGACCACAAGCGCTACACCATGCGCTGGTAACCGCTCTGAAACGCAGGTCTGTAATAGCGTCATTGGAATGGAATGGGAAGCACAGCGCCTTAGCGAGGAGCCATTAATTTTTGCGCATCACCAACTTGTAGAAACGAGAAGGATTTATTGTGCACTGCCACGTGGAGACGAAGTTGTATTTTTGTTATTTTTTTGTTATTTGTTTGTTATTTGTTATGTTTTTATGTTTTTCATCTGTCGTTTGTTTATGCAAAAATTATGCTGTTTGAAGAAAAACTCATATAAAATATTTAACGAATCGATGCGAGACGTGATTTCAGAAAATCTGACGTTTCTGTCACTTTACGAAAATAATATCTTTTTTATAATAATTTTGAAAATAATTTTTTTATAATAAATGTTTTAATCAAATTAGATGCAAACTCGTTCGAGATAATAATGTTTGTATTTTGAAGCATTTCTGCGAACCATAAATACATCGTGCTAAACAATTTGTCACGTGGATTGCATGCTTGAGTGACCTGTGACATGTGTGTTTGTCTTCTGTGTTTGTATGTGTTCATATCACATGTACGTCTGCGAATGTGTGTTTGTGCCGGTGACAATGTCAGAGGAGAAAGAAATTTTATTGGACCTTCCACAACAAGCTTGACCTTAGTTTTATATTTTAAAAACAAAAAAACTTTCAGTTCAACTAAAATACTCCATTTCATTTTGTTTTGTTTTATTTTATTTTATTTTATTTTATTTTATTTTTGTTTTATTTTATTTAATTCTATTTTTCAATGGTTTTATATATTTATAGATGTCACATTTGAAGAAACTAGACATCTATAAATACGACATGTCGTATGTTAAACAAACAATTAAATTACTCAAAAATAATTATAATATTCTACACATACTACTATAATACCATCATCACCACAATCATCATTACACCCATCATAATCATAATCCTCATAATCACCACTATTCTCCTTTCCATCGTCACCACAACCATCATTATCACCACCACACTACCATTATCACCACCACCATCATCATCATCATCATCATCATCATCATCATCATCATCAACAACACCATCATCATAATCATCATCATCATCATCATCATCATCATCATCATCATCATCATCATCATCATCATCATCATCATCATCATCATCATCATCATCATCATTGTCACGACTTCGCCTTTGCGATAGTCGATATTCAAAACGACTGGAGAAAATTTAAGTCGAAATAAAGTTAAAGACACTCTTTAACAGTACTAGTTGTTTTATTTATCGAATACCAATCAAGATTATCGAAAAACTCTCACCACGAAAACGAACAGATATAAAACAGTTTCAACGTCGACCAAACAATGGCGAACAGGAACAAGAAGGGAAGAAGTAGATCGCGACAGCCTTATATATACAAGCCCTCCAGGCTACAGGCTACAGGCTAAAACGTTCAAATATTCGCGCAACAATCCGAACATGCAACGTTGTGCAATACCCCTTGCACCACCTGCGCCGGAAATCCCAAAGTTATAGGTCCAGGCACGCACACGCGTAAACGCGGGCGTGACATACCTCCCCCCCTAAAGTCGGTAACGATCCTTCTCGTTATCGGCAATATCTTCATTCTTTGATCTGGGTCGATCCGGTTGGCTGAGTGTGGATCCGGTTGACTGAATGGCTTCCTTCGTCGTCGGGTTTCCTGGTGCTCGTCTTGGGAACCTGCAAATCCAGAACAATCGCGACGATGAGCCACACGCGAAAGAACGACGTGGTCGAAGAACGTCCGGCATCTCTGTTCAATGAAGCGCTCTTCGCCCTGGATACCTGCAAAAGAAAAACTCACGACCGATCCACTTTATCGTTAACCAAGATCGCCCAAAGAAAGAAATTAACCAAAGAAGGTTACAAAAATACCCATATAAACTAACACCAATTTCTGATAACAATGAAATACTTAACCAAAGATTATACACCCTAGGATAAATAAACCTAATTGTAGCCACAGCTACTCCAAACCTAATTTAATCGAGACAGGACGTCAGCTACTATATTCTGTTTACCTGACCTATATTTGAAAGTCAGGTTAAATTCCTGGATGGCAAGTGCCCATCGAGTCAATTTAGCGCTTTTGGAAACTGACTCGGTAAGGTACGTGAGAGGATTATGATCCGAAAAAATCACGATCTCAGATAACAAGATCCAGGATTTGAATTTACTTAGAGCCCACACGACGGCATAAGCCTCTCTCTCTATGGTGGACCACCTCGTCTGAGTAGGGGTTAACTTCAGACTGGCAAAAGCAATAGGGACTTCTACCCCTTCTCCACTCCCCTGGAACAAACAGCACCCAACAGCCACTCCACTAGCATCCGTTGCTAATCCAAACCCTTTACTATAATCAATTGTGCTTAGGGTCGTAGCATTGGTAAGATCGTCTATGAGTTTTTGTAGGGCGACCTGGTGTTTGCTTTCCCAAAGAATTTTGTTGGGAACACCCTTTTTAGTCAACTCTGTGATAGGATGGGCAGTCTGGGCTAGATTGGGTATGAAGTTGCGGAAATAACTGAACAACCCCGTTATCCGCTTGACTTCCTTTTTATTTGTGGGAGGTTTGATCTCTTGTACAATGGCTATTTTATCGGGATCAGGTGCGACAATCCCCGAACCTACGACATGTCCTAAAAATACCACCTTAGGTTGTACAAACCGACATTTTTCCAGGTTTAGGGTCAACCCTACATTTTTAATGATGGTGAAGAATTGCAAAAGATGTAGTTTGTGTTCTTCCCAACTAGACGAAATAACGGCAAAATCATCAATAAACGGCTCCGTAAAGGATCTTATTGGTTGAAGAATCATCGATATCGCCCTCATGAAAGTATTTCCCGCCGATTTCAGACCAAAGGGCATTCTGCGAAACTCAAACAACCCTTCTTCACAAGAAAATGCCGTTAACCATGCTGATTCCGGATCTATAGGAATTTGCCAGTACCCTTTGCGTGCATCGAAACAGCTTATGAATTTTGCTCTGCCGACCTTCTGAAGTACGTTGGGGATATCGGGGATGGGAAAGCAGTCTCCCTTCGTATAACGATTAACATGACGATAGTCGATGGCTATACGGACTCCCTTTTCTCCCTTAGGTCCCTTCAAAACACAAACCATCGGGCTTACCATGGGACTCTGCGATGGTACAATGACGCCCTGGCGAAGCATATCTTGTATCTGATTAGCAACTTCTACCTTCAACAATTCAGGGGTCCTATAGGCTCTCAGGTGTTTGGGGGTAAAGTCAGGAGAAATCGCGATTTTGTGAGATACAACAGAACAAACTCCTAATGATTCTGAGAATATCTCGGGAAAATCATCAATTATGTCACATAATTGTGTGCGATAATCCTGTGAAAGATGGTCCAAACAGCCCTTTGCTACCCTACAACTCGGAGGTTTATCCTGACAAGGATCAAACTTACTTGGGAAATCAATCAAACCAAATTCGTGGTCCTTCTCGTATACTACAGAACAATTGTTATTAATGGCGGTTTCTATTCGGTCATGGTATTTCCGAATTTTATTTGCATGTAGATGGTGTTTACAGCCCTCAATTTCCACTAAATAAGAGTATGGTGCTTTCACCTTCACTATTACCCCGGGACCCTGCCATCTCTTCATAAATTTAGACCCCCCTTTTACAGGTGCTAAAATTATTACTCTGTCACCTACACAAAAAGACCTATCACTGCTCCTAACGTTATATTTTCGTGCATAATTGCTCTGCTCTTGATCTCCTGCAATTTCAGCAAATTCCTTAGCTAATTGTAGGTTTTGTCTGAGATCGGCTAAGTATTTGTACGGATTTTTACCTAAATGAAAAGGTAACTCCTTTTCGTTACTCCAAGAGTCTCTGAGGATAGCAAGTGGTCCTCGTGGCAAAGTACCATACACTAATGTATAAGGAGCAATATGAGTTGTCGATGACGGTTTCTCACGTAAACTCCATAATACAAAAGGAAGAACCTTAAACCACTCCTTAGGATGTGCCTCAACTAATTTAAAAATCATGTTCTTAAGACTCTGGTTACACCTCTCCACTAACCCGGATGCTTCAGGATGCCCTGGGGTGTTAAACCTAGGACTGCACCCCAAACATTTAAGAAAAGTCGTCGTTAACTGATTTTTAAAATTCGTACCACAATCGGAACTAATTATTCGCGGTATGGAAAACGTCATAAAGATCTGAATAAGGATCTCACATACAGATTTAGCATCTAATGACCTTAATGGATAAGCCATCGGCCATCTGGAGAACAAATCGACAACAACCAGGGCATAATTGTACTTGGGTCGGACAGTCACACTATCACCCGCTGGAATTATGGGCCCTATACAATCCATAACTAAATGATTAAATGGTAGTTCATCTCCCCTTGGAATGGGAGTTATGGGGACTCGGTCTCTTTTTCTAACAGGTGCCCTTAACTGGCATACGGGGCACGACTCACAATAGGTTTGGACTTGTTTCTCCATATCGGGAAACCAAAAGCTGAGTCGAATACGCTGCCGTGTACTCTTGGCAGCCATGTGCCCCGAATAGGGAGCATCATGCCCCATCTGTAACACTGCAAGTATACGACTCCTGGGCAAACACAACTGTTTTATGGAATGACCCCACTGATTCTCCTTGTGAAACAAAAGTCCCCGGTCGATATAAAAGTTTTTACGCTTATCTATACCTAGCAACCAGAAGGACTTCAGTGAAGGACAATCATGTTGCTCTTTAGCAAACGCATCGGGATCATTACTATCGTCTACCCCCTGACAATCATCGTTAATGGTTGTAAATCGAGCGTCGGTTCGTGAATCACTTCCGCCTGCATCAGCACCTGGACAAATATCATCACCCGCAACTACAGAAACACCTATGTCCTGACAAGTATCGGTCTGTGAATCAACTTTCCTAGCATCAGCACCTGGACAAATATCATCACCCGAAACTACAGAAGCACCTATGTCCTGACAAGTATCGGCCTGAGAATCAACTTTCCTAGCATCAGCACCTGGACAAATATCATCACCCGAAACTACAGAAGCACCTATGTCCTGACAAGTATCGGCCTGAGAATCAACTTTCCTAGCGTCAGCAGCACGAGAAACACCTTCACCTAGAATCAATGCAACATCTGGACTATGCTCATCATTACGAGGTTCATCTAAAACAAAATATTGTGAATTAGTTATTTCAAGACTGGGAACATTCACATCAGAGTCATGTGCATTTTGTTTGTTCTTAATAGGGTATGCAACGGTATCATACAATGATATCGTTTTCAATAAATTACTTACGGAGGGAGTGATAATAATTTGCTCATTAAGATTTGGGACGACAGCAAACCATGCACGAACCTTGGGTGCTAGGTTCACAATGTCATCACCCACAAGATCTGGTCGAACAACTAATCTAACACAACCTACAATTTCTGGTTGACCTTTAAGGCCGGATAATTTTATAAATTTATGTGGTACCCTATGAAGAGATTTAATTAAATCTTCTCTAATGCAACATACTTCTGCACCACCATCAATCAAAGCTGGAATAGATGGTAATTGATCGATAAATACATTCTCATAAGACCTAATGTGATAATCATCAACATCTATAATGGGACATGCTTCGGGACAGGGAAAAGATTTTTGACCATCAAACAATATTTTCCTATCAACGAGACCTCTAAAGGAATTTTCTGAATGAGAAGACAAATTTTTACCATCAACCAATGTTTTCCTATCATCGAGACAATTACGGGAATTTTTTGACTGAGAGGACAAATTTTTATCATCAACAAATGTTTTCCTATCACCGAGACAATTAAAGGAATTTTCTGTTTGACAACAATTAATTCTGGGATTAGGTAAATTTGAGGAAGGGAATTTGTGTAGAGGACATTCCTTGAACGAATGACCCTTCTTATGGCATTTAAAGCATAAACCATGCCTTTTATCCTTATCCATATTAGGATCAATGGATATTTTAGTCATTCTATTAGGAATGGGAGACCCTGACCCTTTATCTGTTGGTTTTTGGTTGTTGAATCGAGGCGGTCTAGTCTCATGCTCGTGTGTGGCCATGTAGCTATCCGCAACGCGTGAAAGCTCTAGATGATTTAACCAATCATCCTTTTCCTGGGTTAAAATAAAATCTGCACAACTGGGAGACATTAGTTGTTTCAACCTATCGGCACACATCAAACTAACTAATTGATGGAAATTCTCATCGATATTCCTACTTTTAATATAATAGGACAACGCTGTGTGTAATTCAGAAGCTACCTGTGAATAAGTCTCACCAGGTCTTCTTTTTACAGCATAAAACCTCTCCCTCAAAAGACTGGGAGTGACCCGAAATTCCTGCAATAGAATTTGCTTTAATTCCTCATAGTCACCTAACTGAGCAATGGTCAATCGACTCAAGACTGAGCGAGCTCTATTATTCAAATGGGCCTGTAATATTTTGGGTTTCACATCATCATCAACTTGGTATGATGCGAACTGATTCTCTAGATACTGAAAATACCCCGGTATTGCAGCAGGATCTGAGGGAAACTCTGCCATTATACCCTTCATGGCATTTTGAAAGCGACTAGTGCGAACGGCTAAAGAAACCTCAAGACTATTGTGGTCCTGAATCCTTTCACGTTCCAGCTCTAGTTTAGCTTCAGCAAGTCTGCGGGTTGCCCTATCTTCATCTAACCTAGCTTCAGCGAGTCTACGGTTCGCCCTATCCTCTTCTAACTTAGCTTCAGCTAGTCTGCGATTCGCCCTATCTTCTTCTAACTTAGCGTCAGCGAGTCTACGCTCCTGTTCTAATTTAGCTTCTTTTGCCGCCAATTCTGCTTCGCGCAATGCTAACTTACGCTCAGCTATTTCTGACTTAGAACTTTTACTAACGTTAGCATCATCACTAACTCTACGTGGACGCCGACTATCATCAACAAATTGATAGTGCTCCTCGCTAAGAATCCCTGTTGGACTATCCAGCGCAACTGACTCTTCAACCGTAGGGGTTCTAATCATATTTATGAAACCTACTACACAGAAAAAGAAAGAAAAACCTAACTGGGCAATCCGGCAACGATAAAATCTCTAACCTGAGATGTGGATCGGCCCTCCTTGCAAAATGGATGTCGCCACGTGGTCGAACTGAACGGTCTGAAACTGTCCGGACTCTTTCTCCAGCACTGAATCGTCAATCGTCGATCTTGCGGTGAGGATCCTCCTTGATCTGGTCGATTTGCGTCGAATCCCTGGTCGGTTTTGCAGATCCCGGTCGAATTCCGCTGATCCCGCCAAAACCACTGGATACCGCCAAAGTCGTTAGATCACCAAACTCGGTAGAACTTCACCAACTCGATGAACTCTATCACCCAGGACGAATCTCACCCAAAACTGATCGATGTATCGACTGACTATCCCGCCGTTGCCACCACAAAAATTCTATTGTCACGACTTCGCCTTTGCGATAGTCGATATTCAAAACGACTGGAGAAAATTTAAGTCGAAATAAAGTTAAAGACACTCTTTAACAGTACTAGTTGTTTTATTTATCGAATACCAATCAAGATTATCGAAAAACTCTCCCCACGAAAACGAACAGATATAAAACAGTTTCAACGTCGACCAAACAATGGCGAACAGGAACAAGAAGGGAAGAAGTAGATCGCGACAGCCTTATATATACAAGCCCTCCAGGCTACAGGCTACAGGCTAAAACGTTCAAATATTCGCGCAACAATCCGAACATGCAACGTTGTGCAATACCCCTTGCACCACCTGCGCCGGAAATCCCAAAGTTATAGGTCCAGGCACGCACACGCGTAAACGCGGGCGTGACAATCATCATCATCATCATCATCATCATCATCATCATCATCATCATCATCATCATCATCATCATCATCATCATCATCATCATCATCATCAACACCTTCATTATCACCACAATCATTACCACCACCACCATTATCCCCACCACACTACCTTCATTATCACAACAATCATTACCACCACCATCACCGAATCGAGGAATGATTCAAACTTTTCGCTAGTTTTTCAATTTAGTTTTACTGTGGTTCAACATTCAAGTCATAAGAGAATCAAAATAATAGAATCACAAAATATTGTTGATCGGCAACAAAAGAAGATACATACTGGAATATACTGGAAATCAATGAATAATAAAATATTTTTTAAGATATATAAAGCTTTAAAAGCAGAATTTTTAGTTTTTTTAAGAATACTTTTATTAACTTTTAATCTCTGTTTCTATTTTTCCAATCAATTTTTGAGTCACTTCTTGATGACAGATTTTATTCAAATCTTGTATACGTGCTTTTGCTTGATGACAATGTGATATTCAATAAGTATTTTTGCAATAAGTCAATTAATTTAGTTAATCTTAATTTTGCATATTGTGACTTAACTAAAAAAATGATTTTAACATTTGAGTTTTAATAACATAAAAGCTTTTATTCCAAACTTTTACTATATTTTACAATCTCTGTTTGTGTGTGTGTGTGTGGTTTTCTCTGTACGCAAATCTTGCAAGTAAAATTTAACCAGCTTTTTGACTAGCTAGAAAGCTGAAACTTTCAGCTTAGCTTTATATTGGATGACAATAGATAATTCAATTAAAAAAATTTAATTTGAACATCTTTCGTGTTTCTAAATCAAGTGTATTTGAAATCAAAGTTTGTGTTGAAAAACTCGTTTTTTCCTTTACTTGTTTTTTATATTGGCTTGTTTAAATTTTTTAACATAACTTGCTTCAATATTGACCTGATAAATTTAATTTTACTGTTACAACGAGTGAGCGTAAAACTGTGATAAATAAATTAAAGAACTGCACGAACCTGATCGTGATTGTTAGGATTTTCAAACGGACCGGGCAACATTTTTTTGTCAGGTATAGGAATTGTACGCCTGTAAAAACAGGCCGAGCTAAAATTAGATGAGCCGGACCAGCCTTTAAATTTTGGCCTATGTAACCGGCCAGGCCGAGTTGCCAACAGGGGGCTGGGCCACAAAAATTGGCCCGTGCAGTACTCTAATATAAATGGTACTTTATGAAAAACATTGGCAACATAAGATATATTCATTCCATGTGATATAATTTATACTATATTTTGGGGCTCTTTTACCTCTTCATCCCCAAATCTGTTTTTGAAAGAAAACTTTCATATTGCGATGCCAAATCTAGGAAGAGCTAATTATTAAAGGATTTAAACAAGAAACTGCACATTTAGTGTTCATCCCTTCGTTTTGTTTCTAGAATTTTTAAACTTTAAAAATAGAAGCAAAAATTGAATTATTAGATTTTATAGCGATTATACATAAAAAAATGTCTACAATAAAAATTTAAAAAAGAAGAAAAAACATGAAATCGGTAAAAATTTAAAACTGAAATTGCGTTTCGGTCCCTGAATTGCGTTATAGGACTGGATGAAAGGTCGTCACAGGACTGTCTGCATCATTTATCAAGACAAATGTTCAAAGTATGATGACCTGTCTCAACTAAGTGATGGATTTTGTCCTGCGTTTTCCAGAGATTGGACTTCGAAATATAGCTCCGTTTGTTCAATGAATTGTGTCAATGTTTCAATTGGGTTTCATTGTGCCATCAAATATATATTATGTGAAATAGCAAAAACTTTTTTTCAAAAGCATATTTGCAAATGTTTGTTTAATGTTTATGTTTATATATATATATATATATATATATATATATATATATATATATTTATATATTTATACTAGCGGAGTCCCCGGCATTGACCGGGATTATTAGAGGTTTTTCTAATGTTTGTCTCTCTCGCTCCCGTTTCCTTCCCCGCTTGATCTTCCGCTCTCGGTCGCTTTCCCGCTCCCGATTGCTTTCCTGATCCCGGTCGCTTTCCCGCTCCGGCCGTTTTCTCGTTCTCGTTCGTTTCCCGCTCTCGGTCGTTTTCCCGCTCCCGGTCGCTTTCCCGCTCCCGGTCGCTTTCCCTCTCCCGGTCGCTTTCCCGCTCCCGGTCGCTTTCCCGATCTCGGACGCTTTCCCGCTCTTGGTTGCTTTACCTTTCTCGCTCGCATTTCCGCTCTCAGTTGCTTTTTTGTTTCTTCTTGCTTTCCCGTTTCCTCTTGCTCTCCAGTTTCCGTTTTCGCTCATTTTCTAATTCCCGTTTCCGCTCGCTCATTTTGTGACTGATTTCAATTTTTTTCACTATAATTGTCTCCCATTGCCTCTCAAGCTTGTGTGAAAATTGCATTACGATCGGATGAATGGTGTAGCATTGCATAAAGGACATCTGGATATACATACATAATCTCATTTATATATATATATATATATATATATAGATAAATATTTATATATACTTTTTATTTTTTACAGTTTTTCTGTTTAACTTATCAGGTGGGTTTTGTTTTGTGTGTGGGTGTGTTACGGACAAATCTTATAATTTATATTATTTGGCGAGATTTAAGGCAAATAATCACTCCAAAAATTAACTAGAATTAATGACAAATAATAATGATAATCAATTTTCAGAATAAAAAAATCAGTTATTAGGATAACAAATGTTGTTGATAATCAGTTATTAATATAACAAATATTATAAATAATCAGTTATTAGGATAACAATTAATATTAATTATCAGCTATTAGGATAAAAAATATTATTAATAACCAGTTATTTAAATAGCAAATATTATTAATAATAAGTTATTACGATAACAAATATTATTAATAATCAGTTATCAGGATAACAAATATTATTAATAATTATTTATTAGAATAACAAATATTATTAAAAATCAGTTATTGAAATAACAAATATTAATAATAATCAGTTATTAAAATAAAAAATAATAATAATAATCAGTTATTAGGATAACAAATAATAACAATATAATAATTTGTCGACTAAAAATGTTTTGCAAAGTATTTTTTACAAACTTTTATATAGGTTAAAATCTCTGTTTGTGTGTGTGTGAGTGGCTTTCTCTGTACGCAAATCTTGCAAGTAAAATTTAATCAGCTTTTTGACTAGCTACGAAGCTGAAACTTTCAGGATAGGTTTATATTGGATGACAATACATGATTCAATTAAAAAAAAACATAATTTGAACATCTTTCGTATTTCTAAATCGAGTGTATTTGAAAT
The DNA here is from genome assembly GCA_963978895.1 of Erpobdella octoculata. Taxonomy (NCBI): domain Eukaryota; kingdom Metazoa; phylum Annelida; class Clitellata; order Hirudinida; family Erpobdellidae; genus Erpobdella; species Erpobdella octoculata. The sequence goes on from OZ022246.1 coordinate 12,509,135, forward strand.
TAAGATTTGTGTTGAAAAACTCGTTTTTTTATTTACTTGTTGATGTTAGTAACTCTAATAAAACCAATTAAAACTTAATTCTTTTTACAAAATTACAAATTTTCTGTAGACCAACAAATATTTAATTTTCAGTTTACTTAAAAAAAACAATAATTAAGTTTCAAATTTGAAAATTTATAATAATTTTTTTATAATTTTATATTAATTTGAAAGTTTCTTTTATTTTCAATCCTCACATACTTTACATATGATGAAGTTAATAATAAAAATTTTAAAACATTGACCACAGTCTTCTAAATGCTCAATATGAGAAGTATGTGACGATTGAAAATATATGAAATTTTAGAATCAATGTGGAAAAAAACAAATTTTTTATTATAAATTTAAAAATTAAATAATTAAATATCGTTTTTTTTTAAAAATTAAAAATTAATGGTTCGTTTTTCTACATAAAATTTTTAATTTTTAAATTTGTTTAGATGTTTAATTGATTTTATTTTATAATTCACTCAAAACTTGTCCAATCAATTCAAAAATTTGCCAGAATGTGAAGTTCGCAGTGACAAATAAACTAACCAAATGTCAACGTGATTGGATAACGGAAAGTTAGTTTTTTCAAGTGGTAAATGATCTCAACGTATCGCTCAAGCAAGCAAGCAAACATGGTAAAATTAATACAAGAAAAAAAAGATATTATGATAAAAATATTAATAATCAATTATAAGGATAGCATATAATAATGATCAGTTACTAGGATAATATAAAGATGATTATTGAAAATATTGAAAATAGTAGAAAACATTTCTTTAGCGCACTCAAGTGATAATAATTTATTGATACTAATTTATTGATAATATTTTATTGACAACAATTATTATAACAGTATTGCATTGAATCTTATCTATATCTCGCTACAATTTCAATACAATAAATTAATATCAATAAATTATTATCAATAAATTATTATCAATAAATTATTATCAATAAATTATTATCAATAAATTATTATCAATAAATTATTATCAATAAATTAGTATCAATAAATTAGTATCAATAAATTAGTATCACTAAATTATTATAAATAAATTAGTACCACTAAATTATTATCAATAAATTAGTATCAATAAATTAGTATCAATAAATTATTATCAATAAATTAGTATCAATAAATTAGTATCAATAAATTAGTATCAATAAATTAGTATCAATAAATTAGTATCAATAAATTAGTATCAATAAATTATTATCAATAAATTAGTATCAATAAATTAGTATTAATAAATTAGTATCAAACAATTATTATCAATAAATCATGATCAATAAATTATTATCAATAAATTAGTATCAATAAATTATTATCAATAAATTATTATCAATAAATTAGTATCAATAAATAATTTAGTGATACTAATTTATTTATAATAATTTAGTAATACTAATTTATTGATACTAATTTATTGATACTAATTTATTGATACTAATTTATTGATAATAATTTATTGATAATAATTTATTGATAATAATTTATTGATACTAATTTATTGATACTTATTTATTGTATTGAAATTGTAGCGAGATATAGATAAGATTCGATGCAATACTTTCGTTGGTATTTCACACACAAAAAAACTTTTATTTTAGTGACATACACATATAACGCATCAAGGTGTTCATTTTACCTTAAGTAACCAGGTCTAATCTACCTATTTTGTGCCTCCATCTACCAATTATATAAGGATAACATTTGAAAAAATACCACCCTACCACCACCACCACAACCACAACTACCACAACCACCATCACTACCACGACTATCATCATCATCACCACCACCACCACTACCACAAATACCACAACCACCACCACCACCACCACCACTACTACTACTCCCTCTTTTGATAATAACAGTAATAATAAATTATGAATAATATTTCAATGATAGTAATAATTATTGTAATTATCACTAATATTATCATCTTGTTAAAGGAAATAGAAAGAATATATCATAAAACTAAATATATTAAAACCATGTATCAAAAATGTCCCAATAAATTATATTAGCATCAGAAGCATAAAAATGCAATAATAACAAATTATATTATCGAAGAACAAAGGAACTTTAACAAACGGTTTTGATGTTTTATAAATGATAGATGCCTCACGAAAATTTAATTTTTTTCTCTAAAATTATGAATTAAAAAACAATTTTAAATTATTATAAAACGAACGATATTAAATAATTTAATGCGCGTAATATTTCACTGGTAACCGACCTTTAGGAAAAGTTACAATACATCTTCCAGGAGTTTTTTTCGTGGGGTGAAGACGAAAAAAACTCGTTGCAGCCCAATAAAAACAAAACTTCTATACTTCCCCTTGCTCTCCCCTCGCTATCCCACCGCTAGATGTGTCTATTAAATTCTATAGTTAGCTTGGTGTCGCATGCGACATATGTAGTTATGTAGGCTTCCAGCCCAAACGTACTCCAGTATTTCGGACTGAGCTTTATATTGGTGGTATTTTTAATAAAAGTTTATGAAGTTGAAGAACTGCATCTGTTCAAGTTGATGAAGATGCGCTGGTGATGAATGTGGAAATGTTAATTTATATGTCACGTCATCACCACACAACGTACGGCTGAACATTTCCAACTGTCGTGATTTGTTACTTGTACAGATGTATCGAGTCAGGAAGATTTGAATAACATTTATGTGATGTAATAAAATAAAGAAGTGTGTGAGATTGTTCAGTGGAAATTAAAGGAAATCGGTTCAATTAAAAATGAATAAACTCCCTGACCATGGGAATCATTCAATTTCTAGGTGTGATTTTGTGTGTGCTTGTGCGTGTATGTGTATGTGTCTGTGTGTGTGTATGTGTGTATGTGTCTGTGTGTATGTGTATGTGTGATGAATACAGAACATGCCGTTAAAATACCTCTTTAATTGCATATGCTCACCTGTTCTCAGTTCTCTCCATTTTACTCACCTGCCTTTCTTTCTCTCTCTACAACTTCTCTTTTTCCTCTTTCTTACTTTCTCTAAAGCTTTTCTCCAACTTGGAATTTATTATTCTTTAACCCATAAATTTTGCGTTTTCTCTACGAATTTGTCTTTAATTTCTTCTATTTACTCGATTTTTTCGTTTAATTTAAATTTTTTCAATTTCTTCATTGTTAAGATTTTTCACTTAGTTTAGTTATTTTTTTCTACTTTATTCATTTGAATTTATTTTTTCACGATGTTATGAAACGCAAATATCAATGTTTGCACCAATTGTAGTTTTAACACGTTATACTGAAAACTGTTACAAAAGCTTAACTAATGATCTTATATTGACAAGAAAAGAATTACCTTAAAGAGTACTTTAAACTAGAAGTGCATTAAAACAAATAAAGTAATTAAAGAAGAAACCCATTTAAAAATACAGTAACAAGAGTGCATTGAAAGGTCTGCTTTAAACGAGGAATGCATTATTAGGAGTGCATTCAAAAAAGTGCTTTAAACAAAAGTGCATTAAAGAAGTGCATTAGAAGAAGTGCTTTAAACAAGAGTGCAATAAAAGAGTGCATTAGAAGAAGTGCTTTAAAAAAGAGTGCATTTAAAGTGCATTAGAAAAAGTGCTTTAAACAAGAGTGCATTAAAGGAGTGCATTAGAAGAAGTGTTTTAAACAAGTGTGCATTAAAGTAGTGCATTAAAAGAGTGCTTTAAACGAGGAGTGCATGAGAAGGGCTGCATTAGAAGAAGTGATATAAGCATAGAATACTTCAAATCAAGAGTGAAATAGACAAAATACGTTTGAAAGTGTGCATTAAGCCAAGAGTGCATTTGGCAAGGATTGCAGTAAAATAAAGATTGCAATAAACAAAAATTACTTTTAAAAACTGCACAGTAAAACAACGAAGTGTAGCAGACAAAGAATGAATTCAACGAGGATTGCAATAAGACAAGAATTGAATAAACAAAGAGTGCATAAACAAAAAATGCATTAATTTAAGAAGTGCATTAATATAAGAAGTGCAGTAAAACCAGAGAGGTGCATGCCTTAGTGAAAAAATAAAAGTTCAGTAAGAACATGACAAAGCCATCCTCTTTTAAAATTTTCATGTTGTCCGCTTTGAACTGCAATGGTCTAATTACGTGAAATTGTATTTTCATTTTTTAACTTTTATCTTGAAAATAAAAAAAAACTACTTCCTTCTTTTGAGATACTTTACGATCTAATGCAACTTTGAAGCTTTTTTGTATTCAATAGTTTTATTTCATTGGCTTGTTTAACTACAAGACATGTCGGCAGATGAAAGAGAAATTACCAACTTACTGCAAAACGTCCATGAATATTAATTTAGGCAGCCTCATACAAGTCGGTCTGCAACTCTTATAAAACTCGTTAAAGATCAAGGGAAACACGATTGCTGTTTAAGCGCTCGTGTGTGGTCTTTCAAGTGTTAACTTAAAACTGTTGTAAGTCATCTATGAATTAAATTATAAACTGAAGGCTTCTGAAGTTTCACGATTCGTACAAGTCTTAACCGCCAAAAAAGTCTCGCGGCATAATAGATAAATATTCGTCATAATTACTGGCTTTATTTTAAAACTTCAGAGATGCCGCTCGAATGTAAAACCAAAACTGGTTGTTGCTGTTGTTGATGTTGTTGATGTTGTTGATGATGTTGTTGATGTTGTTGATGTTGTTGATGTTGTTGATGTTGTTGATGTTGTTGATGTTGTTGATGTTGTTGATGTTTTTGATGAGACATCACAGGTCACCTGTTTAATGTTATTAAAGTATATAGAACTTTGAAAGATCAGAGCATTTCACTGTCATTTGTTTGCTGATTTCTGTCCAAAGTATCTGAACAATTGTGATACTGATAATAATTATAGTTGAATTGCCAATGCTATATGTGGAAATGATAATGATGATGATGGTGGTGGTGGTGGCAATGGTTGTGAGGATGATGGCATTCTTGTGAAGAAGATAAAAAGAAACTATTATATTACGATTCCAATTTCAGTAAAGATCTCTCATGTTCTTCTGATGTGCTTGCGGTCTGGAGGGATGGATGGGCGGATGAGCGTATGGAAGGACGAAAGGATGGATAATGATGATGATGAAGGCGATGATGATTATGATTATGATAATCACGATTTTAGTGACATTGGCCACAAAAATAATCCATTAGTATTCTCAGAAGTTGTGCTTCTGGTAAAAATTCTCCAACAACGTTTTGCGGCTAAGTTCCAATTCTAAAGTGGTTTCTTAAGGATTGTGCTCCACTATTTTCTGTTTATCTTATGTTTTCAAGAGATCGTTATCGCAAGGTTACTTTCCAGAGATGTTCCGACTGGCCAAGGTCATGCAGATTCTTAACAAGCCTAATCTGGATACATCGTTATAATCTGAATACATCGTTATAATCTGGATACATCGTTATAATCTGGATACATCGTTATAATCTGGATACATCGTTATAATCTGGATACATCGTTATAATCTGGATACATCGTTATAATCTGGATACATCGTTATAATCTGGATACATCGTTATAATCTGGATACATCGTTATAATCTGGATACATCGTTATAATCTGGATACATCGTTATAATCTGGATACATCGTTATAATCTGGATACATCGTTATAATCTGGATACATCGTTATAATCTGGATACATCGTTATAATCTGGATACATCGTTATAATCTGGATACATCGTTATAATCTGGATACATCGTTATAATCTGGATACATCGTTATAATCTGGATACATCGTTATAATCTGGATACATCGTTATAATCTGGATACATCGTTATAATCTGGATACATCGTTATAATCTGGATACATCGTTATAATCTGGATACATCGTTATAATCTGGATACATCGTTATAATCTGGATACATCGTTATAATCTGGATACATCGTTATAATCTGGATACATCGTTATAATCTGGATACATCGTTATAATCTGGATACATCGTTATAATCTGGATACATCGTTATAATCTGGATACATCGTTATAATCTGGATACATCGTTATAATCTGGATACATCGTTATAATCTGGATACATCGTTATAATCTGGATACATCGTTATAATCTGGATACATCGTTATAATCTGGATACATCGTTATAATCTGGATACATCGTTATAATCTGGATACATCGTTATAATCTGGATACATCGTTATAATCTGGATACATCGTTATAATCTGGATACATCGTTATAATCTGGATACATCGTTATAATCTGGATACATCGTTATAATCTGGATACATCGTTATAATCTGGATACATCGTTATAATCTGGATACATCGTTATAATCTGGATACATCGTTATAATCTGGATACATCGTTATAATCTGGATACATCGTTATAATCTGGATACATCGTTATAATCTGGATACATCGTTATAATCTGGATACATCGTTATAATCTGGATACATCGTTATAATCTGGATACATCGTTATAATCTGGATACATCGTTATAATCTGGATACATCGTTATAATCTGGATACATCGTTATAATCTGGATACATCGTTATAATCTGGATACATCGTTATAATCTGGATACATCGTTATAATCTGGATACATCGTTATAATCTGGATACATCGTTATAATCTGGATACATCGTTATAATCTGGATACATCGTTATAATCTGGATACATCGTTATAATCTGGATACATCGTTATAATCTGGATACATCGTTATAATCTGGATACATCGTTATAATCTGGATACATCGTTATAATCTGGATACATCGTTATAATCTGGATACATCGTTATAATCTGGATACATCGTTATAATCTGGATACATCGTTATAATCTGGATACATCGTTATAATCTGGATACATCGTTATAATCTGGATACATCGTTATAATCTGGATACATCGTTATAATCTGGATACATCGTTATAATCTGGATACATCGTTATAATCTGGATACATCGTTATAATCTGGATACATCGTTATAATCTGGATACATCGTTAAAATCTCCTATTAATCTGAAGAGTCCTAGAGCAGGCGGTAAATTTACGGATGACTCACAAGGCCGAATAAAACATAGGTCAACATCACGCACTTTCAGGCAGCCTTTCTGGTTTTTCAAGTACTGGGTAAACTGAATCTCCTTAGAATGCTTGATCTCAGTGCCACTTGTGACAAATGCATGAAAGACGAAGTACATTAAAGATGCACCGTCGGCTGGCTGCACATCTTTTGAAATCGTCTGTTTTAAAGAGAACACCTTTCAGCCTGGTTGGCTACTTGGATGTCATATTAATCAAACTGACAGTTTTGGGGACCATGTCTCTAGGTTAACCGAAACTTGCTTCCGTCACATTCGACAACTCCGATCAATCTCTCGGTCACTCACCGTTGACTCTTTCCACGTTCTATGATGTAAAGAAATTTGAATAAAGTCGGTTAAAATAGTGTCAGTGTGTACAAAAATCGCATCTTCGATTACAACGACGTGCTTCTTCGTGAATCACAGAAGTTCTTTCTCGACTGGTTGGCTGGCCTTTTTGTGCGGCTGTTCGACTGGCGTTTTGAATTCCCCATGCGAGAGGCGCAGCTAAGCGGAAAAGTGCAAATCTCCACTTGTTTGACTTACCCACACGAGTTGAGTTCAAGCCTTGCCTACTTGCTCACCGGTGTCCTCATAGGTCCGCTACATCATACCTGGCGTTTCTCATCACACCTGTGAGTTCCAGCCACGATTTTTCGCCCAAAACTGAAGACACGTCTTTTTGAAAGATTGTACCTTGTTATTGTATTGCATAATATTCTGTCAACTGTGGTTTTTGACTCTTTTTAAGCTAAAAAGCTTTTTTTGATAATAACATGGAAAACCTAGCCTCATTTCCCAGTATGCTACAGCAAGCTTAGAAATAATGACATGTTATATAACTCTTTCCATGTTTTAATCAAATATCATTTAATTAATAATGACACACAATTAAATTATTCTGGTCTCCATTCACTGTATTGTTAGTCATGTATTAAATCTCCTTGGTATGTATTGGTAGGTGTTCTTGCACGTATTCGCATATATGCATCTATGCTGGAATATGTTTTAGTTTAATTATCTCTGCGAAATCTTTATTTTACGTGATTAGTGTCGCGACGCCAGACGCCAAAGTCTTTACAAATTTAATTCCGTCAGCTTGTTAGGAAAATTATTTTGTTATTGCTTGTTTCGTGTCTGTGTAGAAATTGTTTTTGTGTGTTGTAAATGTAATGTGCTGACGAATGAATTGCGGCGTTGTTGCGTGTTGTTGTGTGGAGTTGCGGGGATTTGTGGGCTATCCAGGAGGAGTAATGGGATATTTGTGCGTCATCCATCACACTTGACAAGTAGATTTGATAGAATTTTTCAGTTCTGACCAATTGTACTTCCTCTGTTTATCTGAGTGATTGCTTGAGCGATTGCTTTCTTAGTCTTCATAGGACACCTGCTAAAGAGATGCTGCAAACAAACGAACAAACAAACACACACACACACTTTCTATTGATTGATTGATTGATTGATTTACTCATTGTCTGATTGATGTATTGTTTCCATTAATTGACGAGTTGTTTGATTGCTACTCTGATTGATCGTTTCTGGTAACCTGATAAGAAAACGTCTCATTTTGCTAATTATAATTTAAGTAATATTAATATTTTCGAGTTTCTTTACTTTGATAATATACATGAGTTTATGAAATTTTTACGCAGCCTAAAAATAAATATTTAGAAATTTAATACAATGAAAATAACATTATAAATATTATTGTCTATATTTACTTTTTTATTTTTATTTTCTCTAATAGAAAGACCAACAGGCCACTAACACCTTAAAAAGCATATACGTTCTTACAAAAAAATGGTAAAATTATATGTTAGTTTTTCATCCAGAGATTGTGTCGTCTGTACGCTAAAAAATGTCAATGTGACTGATCTGGCAATCAAAGTAGCATTTACTTTAACATTACTTTCCAGCCAATAAACTGATTAGGTATAACTTGTCTGCACAAATAATACTTTTCATTGTAACCCAACGTGGTCAATATTAATAGCAGTGGCGAAGCCAGGGGGCGGGGACCCGGGACCCCCCAAAAGCTTGCCTATGTTGATGTTGATGTGACGCGCGTGCCCGTTTATTTAGGAACATATTTGAGTTAAAAATTATTTTGAAAATTAATTTTTAATAAGTTATCAAAAATGTTAGGGTCAGAGTTTAGGACTATAAACTATAATAAAACAAGTAAAGGAAAAAGCGAGTTTTTTAACACAAACTTCAATTTCAAATACACTCGATTTAGAAATACGAAAGATGTTCAAATTAAGTTTTTTTTAATTGAATCATGTATTGTCATCTAATATAAAGCTATGCTAAAAGTTTCAGCTGTCTCTAGCTAGTCAAAAAGCTGGTTAAATTTTACTTGCAAGATTTGCGTGCAGAGAAAGCCACACACACGCACAAACAGAGATTGTAACTCAAATAAAAGTTTGGAAAAAGTGTTAGAGTTGTCCATAGGTTCAATTTTAAAAATAGGGACGTAAATTCAAAATTGCCCGCCATTATATAGCTTACTGACAGGGTAACCTGGCGTTGCGGGGTTATCTCTGCTTAGTTTTTTGCTCTTTTTTGCCAATGAAACATAAAATAAATAACATATTTTTTTAATTTTTCAAATTTGGTCATCAATAAAGTCTATCTGCATGCCAAATGTTGTTTAGATTTCTCCTGCGGCTTGGATGTGATAAGCGATGCTTTTTTATTTCTAGATAAATACGTAGGTACAAGCAGGGAAGGGTGTTGAAATGCATTCACTTACCAGAGTATCAATTGAATTTTTTGGGTATAATACCTGGTTTCTGGAAAATTACCGTAGTTTTTTGGTAAGAGAAAGTGGAAATCTTTAAAAAAATATCTACTCACCACAGTGGGCCAGACAAGGCTGAATGGGCTTGTCCAGGTGATCATCAATCGCGACTTTAACATTAATGAAGAAGCCACCGTCATCGACATTTTTTCACAGAAAAAACGTTGGCTGAATTTCATATTGTAATTTACTATTCCTAATTAAATCTCTGATGGTTCGTTATTACTAATTACTGCTGAAACTGTTGTTAAGCCTTGACTTTTGGGGGTCGTAAATTTCTTAGTAAAACTCCTTACTAAGCAGTTTCTATCCCCTGGGCCTTCCCAAAAAATATCTGGCTGAACTCCTAATTAACAGTATGAATTTATGAACGTTTCCTAAACAATTGTTTAAACAGTACAACAAGTGAAACTGCTATGTCTGATATGTCTGATATGTCTCATGTGACTGATATGTCTGATATGTCTCATGTGACTGATATGTCTGATATGTCTCATATATCTCATATATCTCATATATCTCATATATCTCATATGTCTCATATGTCTCATGTGTCTCATATGTCTCATATGTCTCATATGTATTATATGTTTCATATATCTCATATGTCTCATGTGTCTCATATGTCTCATATGTCTCATATGTCTCATATGTGTCATATGTCTCATATGTCTCATATGTCTCATATGTCTCATATGTCTCATATGTCTCATATGTATCATATGTATCATATGTCTCATATGTCTCATATGTCTCATATGTCTCATATATTTCATTTGTCTCATATGTCTTATGTGTCTGCAAGACCTCAGGTTGGTGGACCGTCAATGGTAAATCGGTAGATGAAAAACGATCTTAGATGAAGCTCGCGGTACATATTGTTGACTGTTTATTAAACTTTCAGGTGACTTGAACAGCTCAGCATTATAGTAGTGTAAGCAGTGCCGTCTCAGTCCATAAGCAAAAAAATATTTCAGCTAATAGGCCCAAATTTTCAAGGGTGTTTGGAAACTTTATAATAATAATAGGGTAGAGTTAAGCAAGGAGTTTAAACGCATTGCTCAGGTTGAGTGTCTCGCGGGGTTAACAACTCCTTTCACTAACCTTAAAAAAAAAAAAAAAAAAAAAAAAAAAAAAAAAATAATAATAGGGTAGAGTAAGGCAAGAGGCCCATGTTTCAGGAAAACTGTCCAAAACTCAACTGTTTTTCATCGTATGACTCGTTTTGTATAATTTGATGCTTCATTAATTTAGATATTAAATGATGCCATGCTGATATCTACCTATAGTTGTTGTTATGTGAAGTGCGTTTCCCTGTAGGTACTCAAAAAGGGCGTCTTGCCCCATGGGTGGGGCAAAACGCCTTTTTGTGAGGGGTAAAAGGCCCATAGGTGGATTATTTACCCCACAGCTATAAAACTATTTAAATGATAAAAACATTCAAGATTAAACAACATCAGCATATTTGCATGCATTCAAAATTCTAATGTTCAACGCAAAATAAGTCATTTTCTAGTCAGATTAAGAATCACAGTTTGGACAGATGATGGAACGAGAACCATCAGTGCATGCTTCGTGTGCCTACTTTTGACATTCTTGGCACTGAACCCAATTTTTTACGAGACTTGCTGTTTGCAAATGGTTCACCACATATCAAGCATGGACATTCCTCTGCTTCGCTGCTGGAATCACCAGAGCCATATGTCGTCCTGCGTTTATTAGGCTTACTTTTGTTTTAGTGCAACCTTTGCAGTGGCTTTAGTAGCACCTCTTTTACTGGATGAGCAAGCTGTTGATGATTTTTTAGTCTTCGCCAAAGACTTTGCTTCAGCAGTCTTTGCAGCAGCCTTAGCAGACTTAGCCAAAGAACTTGATTTTTTTCCTCCAACTCAGTTTTGTTGTATGGTGATCCCGTTAACAGTGTAGCAGACTCAGCTTTGCGCGTTCGAGAACGAACACTAGATATCTTCGGATGCGGAGAAATGGCCAAAATATGCGTCCGAGCTGTGATAACAGACAGACAAACTGTGGATGTCTTTCTAGTCTTTGCAAAAGACTTCGCTTCAGCAATCTTTGCAGCGGTTTTAGCAGCCTTAGCCGAAAAACTTGCTTTTTTCCTCCAACTCAGCTTTGTATGTTGATCTCGTTAACAATGTAGCAGACTCAGCTTTGCGAGTTTGAGAACGTAAAGCATTTTAGTTTTTGTTTCAGAGAAATAGTCAAGACTTTCTATTATAAACTCGTACCATGATGGAATCTAAACATATAAAAATAATTTGATCACAGACTCAATTGGCTTTGCATATACAACCGTGGCTATCACAATATTAAGCAAAAAGAAAATTTGCAACTAGCTTGGACCTACGCTAAGCTTAGTACATTAGTAGGTTGTGGATATTTAAGGGTGTGATAAAACGCCTACAGTGGGCGATTTGCCCCGTCTACAGGCTGGGCGTTTTGTCCCCATGTAATCATGTGAGCTCAAAATGATATAGCGTTGTTATCTTTCAACATTGCTCACACATCTAGGTAACATTTAACAGGTCTTGCCGATGCCTTTCTGCACAGCTATAACTTCATCGGCTCACATAACACTTTAGTTCACAAATATCTTAATTGTAAAGTCACAAATATTGTCAAAATAAGGCAAAAAATAAAAAAATTATATAACTTTACTTTCCGTGAACCAAAATTGACGATGTTAATATCAAACAGCACAGAAAGTTGACGACAATGCATAGACCATAAACATACAACATTAGGATATAGCGGGCTCTCTAAACACGCCGTAGGCGTTTTACCTCACCTGGGCTTCTTGTCCCAATCTACCCTATATAAGGCAGATATACTTCTAACAATTCGATAGCCCAGAATCAAGTTGATCAAAATTTTTTTCATTTAAAAAACATCAATGAGAATTTCTTTTTTTTCTTTAGTTTATAAAAAAAATTCTTGGCCAGTTTGCGTTTTATGGACAAAAACCTTTTCCAGAGCTTATAAGGTTGTGTACGTAAATACGCGTTTTCACGGGCAAAGATTCACTGGCGCCAAGCGCCAATGGCGCATAACTTTTTAAATGTTGGTTGCTTTCAAACTTTCAATGCGCCACTGAATAATGTATTCATAAGCGCAACCACATTACACATTAGATAAGCGATATGATTGGTCGTCATAGTCGTGCATTCCGCCAGTCAAAAATAAATAACTTTTATGTTATTTTATTTATTGAAGACATTAAAAAAACTATTTCGAATTTTAATCTGTTAAAAATTAAATTTTATATTTTGAATAATTAATATTTATATTTAAATTGGGCGCTCCTCGGCATTTTTCATAAAATAATCTAACTAAAGTCATTTTCATTATTAAAATTTTTTTATATAAGTTTTTGAGAGATAAATTAGAGTGAAAATTGGAAAACGAAACAACGCAAGCAATATTGGCAGAATTAGCCCGACAAAATACTTATTAACCCTACTGGCGCAACGAAGCAGCTGCAAATCTGCGTGTGTTAAATAACAATTCGAACATTTTTTTTAAATTTTGTTTTTTTCCACTTGAAATTATTTTAAAAATCAAAACTTTTTTAAATTCAATTTTGTTTAAACGGACAAAGTCTCACCGGCACCAAGCTAAAATGCAGCTGCATCTTTGCACCAGTAGGGGAGAGCGAAAGGGAACGTGAACAGGAAAGCAAGTGAGAATGGGAGAAAGAGCGGGACCGGGAAAGGGAGATCGAACAGGAAGGCGACCGGTGCGGGAGAGCGAGCGGGAGCAGGAGAGCAATTAGGAAAGGAAACGGGAGCAAGAAACAAAGCGAGAGAAAGAAAAAACGGTAGAAAAACTTCTAAGAACCCGGGCAACGCCGCGTTACCCCGCTAATAAACTTATATATTTTTTATTTATATTGTTACAACCTCTACACTCTCTACAGTGATACAAACGACGACGATGGTGAGGATGATGATGATGATGATGATGATGATGATGACGATGATGATGACGATGACGATGATAATGATGGTGGTGATGATGACGACGACGACGACAGCGACGGCGACGGCGGTGGCGTTTGCGGTGATGATGATGATGATGATGATGATGACGATGATAATTATGGTGGTGGTGGTGATGATGATGATGATGATGATGATGATGATGATAATGATAATGATAATGATAATGATAATGATAATGATAATGATAATGATAATGATAATGATAATGATAATGATAATGATAATGATAACGATAACGATAACGATAACGATAACGATGACGATGACGATGGCGATGACGATGACGATGACGATGACGATGACGATGACGATGACGATGACGATGACGATGACGATGGCGATGACGATGACGATGACGATGACGATGACGATGACGATGACGATGACGATGACGATGACGATGACGATGACGATGACGATGACGATGACGGTGACGGTGACGGTGACGATGACGATGACGATGACGATGACGATGACGATGACGATGACGATGACGATGACGATGATGATGATGATGGTGATGGTGGTGGTTGTGGTGGTGGTGATGATGATGATGATGATGATGATGATGATGATGATGATGATGATGATGATGGTGATGGTGATGAAATTAAAACGTGAAAATAGAGAAATTTAAATGAAAATAATCGATTTGAGTATTAAAATGTCTGATGAGGTATTGTGTAAGTTGATGAATGAAGATGAGTCACAAGTATTGTCTTAATGACTCTTAATTACCTTCATGTCCGATTCATACCAATTCAGGTGAGAGGTTTTGTAGGTGTTTAAACAAGTTTTCCACATAATATTTAAATAAATATCACCGAGCTTAAAAACAAATAACGTAGTACCAAACCGACCGTTTGTGGATGACGAATACACTAAGAAAATACAACTCTGGTCAAATTTAATAAACAAACAACTGAGAATGCAACAAACAAACAAATTTTAAACAGCAAAACCAAAATAATGACAATTTTTATTGTTTGCAAATGGTTTTTTGCATAAGTTTTTGTAATGTGTTATACATTTATAAATTATTATTGAATATTTCAAATAAAATTTCACAAAAGTGATATTATTGTGAGCGGAAAGTTTGTAACGAAATGGCAAGTTTGTGGGGCTGGATGAAGTACGAAATAATTCGATTATAAAAATTTTTATAAAATTTTTTCAAACATATAAGATTGGACTTGAAGAAATATGTTTCTGAAAAAAGGGAAGGAAGGACCAGTCAGCAGGTTGTAATCAGGCCTTTCATGGCAAATTAAATTTCTCACCTCGCTTCATAACTTCGGCATGCTAGTTACCGATTAGCAAAAGAATTAAATTGATATCTTCAAAAATAAACGAAATGATGAAACACTGTTTTGACAGAAAATTTGCCGAAATGGCGTTTTCTTTATGAGAAGAGAGAAAATGCGTGAAAATATTAACCGTAGAAGCAAGCGCCATCAGTTTCGATGTTGCGTGGACGACGTTTTATCAAATAACAAGTCGCATTAATCACATGGAGGATGCAAATCTGTCTCAAGACATCTCAAATGAAAAACACATTAAAGAATGAAAATGCGTTTTATTTTATCATTAAATCATTTATTCTATTTTAAATGCAAAAACCACAAAACATCGTGTATAAACTGGACTATGCAATTATAAAAAAAAATTCATTTTTGGTTTTACAAATAAATCTCATTTTCAGTAGGCTGGGGACTGACAAGTTAAACTAGAAAACTTATTATAAAAAAATGATAGATTTAACTGAAAATTATAAAATAAAATATAAAAATATAAAAAAAGAAAAAAACCAAAATGGAAAAAAATATAATTAAAAATAGAAAAAAGTTGCATACATCAATGTGATCGATTCTCTTCTCTCAAATGAAGAGCCTCTCCGCATGTGATGGACAGTCCATTCTTTAAATTACACGCACACTTTTACATTCAAATTCTTCACTGACATCTTAAAAATGTTTGCTTCAATTGATATAAATGCGGAAGCCATGTAATGACGACGACGACGATGACGATGTGCATTAGTTCATAATAGTTGTATTAACAAAGTTATATATATATATAGATTAGTATGGTTACCCCGTGCTGCCCGGATTGTGTGATCACATAGTTCTCGTTTCTGCCAATAACTCGTAAATTAAAGAACAGATATGTTTAAAATACTTTTAAATGTTTTCCCTAATAAAGAATATATTCATTGCTAATTTTTTTTTAAATTTGAATCTCGAACACACACTATCTTTTATATGGATAACATGAATTTATTTTCATTTAAAACTTTCCAATGGAGATATTTATATCTAAGCATATTTTTATCTAAATCATTTTTGTGTATTTTAGAAAAAAATCTCTTATATGCAGTTTCAATGAAACTAAAGTGGCAAAATGTGTTAGAATGTAACTAGTTAAAACGTTATAGCATTGACTTTGGGCAAAAACAGGAATAGCCACTTTATTTATGTTACTGCAGGAGTTTTTTGGACTTTCCAATTAAATTTAGTTTTAATTTTTATAAATGCTCGCAAAATTTGTTGCGAGGGAAATTATATATACAGAGATAAATTTGAGCAGTTTTCTTCTTTGCGATTTTTCATTCGTTCGTTCATACGTTCATGTATTCATTCATTCATTCTAAATTCTCTCGAAAATATCACCTGTGACTCCGACTTCAAACAAAAAAAATGCTGTCAGCAAGGTTATAACAGTCGACAAAAGTTTAACGACATTACGCGTTCACAAACGACCCACAATAAATCATACTTTCTATGATCATGCTGGAAGAAGCTATCTTCCTTTTTGAATGTGTTTTTTATCATTTCAAAAAGTTACACAATGGTCAGTTCTCTGGAAAACGTACAATGAAGTACAAGTACCAATTTGTAAAGTGGATTTTGCTATACCAGGATTCTGCAAAAATACTTAACTGAACGAGCTGTCCTTGCTTTGAATATTTTGGTCTCCACGCTTTTAATTTTTCAAATTGTAAGTGCTCCACTTAAGACCTAATTTTTGAAATTTCGGTTAGCTCCATTTTGTAATTGTACTGCTGGTTGTTCAATTGATTGCAATTTCTCTGTTTTACATTTTTAAACTTTCTACAACAGGCATGGTCTCGCTTCACTGAACCTTGAGCTTTGTAAGTTTCGAATCCTGAAAACTATATTTTCACAATGTCTTTATTATCTTCTCCTGATCAACGCATTGTTTGTACCAAATAATAAAATACAAATTATATGAAGCATTTGGAGACAAAAACACAAGTCTGAATTGTGGAATGAATATGATAAGATCAATAACTTAATTAACTTAGTCGCAGATTCGTTCGTTCTCTGACAGATGTTTGCACTTGAAACGTTGACCCTTGACCCTTAGCAATAAAAATGCCGGCAAAAAATATAACAATGGATGTCAATTATACGACATCAAGTAGATAAATCCAAGTTTCATAAAACATGGTTTCTATCGTCATTTGCGATAAGAGGAAGATGCGTCTCAATAATATCGATTTGTAACTAAATTTGAAGAAACATTCTGAATTGAAAATATAATAAAAACCATTTAAAACATCAACGTAATTCTTCAATATTGACTACAGAAATAAAATATTTTTGATGAAAATAAATGAAAACCCTTTAAATTTTGATCTATCTAAGCCGTGCCAATGCGTTGCTATGGGATTTATTTTATTAAAAAGAAGTACGTGTGGCAAAAAATCACTCACTCACCCACAAAAAGAAAAAAAGAAAGAAACAGAGAGAGATAGAGAGAAAGAGAGGAGGAGAGGGAGAAAAAAAAAGAAAGAGAGAATAAATGAAAGAAAGAGAGAGATACATTAGGATGAATATTGAATAGGAAGGATACTCAGATGGAGACAGACAGACAGGTGGGCGACAATAAAATAGAAAAAGAATCGTTTGTATTAATCTCACAAACATTAACGTCGTTGGTGTATTAAATTTTCTTTTTTTCATTTAAAATGAAATCGATCAATAATCAGGATTGTTTTATTAAAGTTTTTTTCTCAAATTCACGTTTTAACGAGAAGAACATGCTCGCTCACGCTTCTGCATATTCTGCATATTTAAAATATAATAGAATCTCAAACTCGCATAAATTAACAAACAAAAACACTAAATCTTCGATCGAATTTAGAGCTGAGGAATCTTCGAAAACGTTTTAAGATTGTTTCCCATAACGGAAATGGAATTGCTGGTTCTCTGTGAAGTGAGGGGAGACAAGTGATCATAGAACCCTCCATTTTCACTTATAGTTAAAATACTTCTACTAATAATTAGTATATATATATATATTTATTTATTTATATATAAATAAATAGCAGTATATATATATATATATATATATATATATATATATATATATATATATATATATATATATATATATATATATATATATAAAGTTAAACGGCTCTGAAGATGGCAAAAAATTGCCGAAATAGATCAAATAAGCCTATAAGATTATGGAGTTTGTGTTTGATAATAAATTATTTCTAAACCGATTTAGACTATTGGAAAAAATTAAAAATAAAATCGATTCAGCCAAGTGTGCCACTTTTTTCAATCGAGTCTGCTTAAAAGAACATATAGCGCCGAAGTATTCAAAAAAATATAAATATATATATATATATATATAAATATATGTTTATTATAATTTGTTTGATTTTTCGGGAAGTTTTTTTTAATTTGTTTATTTTATGTCATAAAATGTTGTTTTCCAAATATCTTAATTACCATATTTAAACTGTTAGTAATTTACCTGCAACAAAAACTGCAAGAAAAAACTAATTGGAGCAAAACAATATTTCTACCTTTTCGTTAAAGAATCAAAAAATTCCTGGCGTGCAATAATGTTTTAGTCTGTTAAACACATGGTGAGGAGAACTGCCAGATATTATATAAGTTATTAAATGTTACTATTATTGTATAATAGAAAGTAATATTATAACTCTTAGTAATAACAATATAGTCATCGTTCAACATCGTTGTAACTTTTTATTGATGCTGATGAAAGTTCGAAACAAGAAAGTCATATATTTTATCATACATGAGGTTATAGAATCACTGAATCCTCAGAGCCCCGCACATTACAAGTTTTCTCATTTTAGGGGTAATCGCACAATACCAATAAAGGCAGTCTCCTCAAGCGCATCCCATCATTCTTGATGCTGAAGGGGGTGTGGTTCAAACCACTAACCTCCTTATCTCCTAATACACGTGAACGCTTCACCACTAAGAGATAAAGCTTAGCTGATAAGTTTTATTTTTATTTTTAGAGTTTAATATCACTAAACATAATTTATATCGGCGTTTAATTTTTTATTTGAAAACTAAATCAACATACAGACAAGTAATTCTGTAGTTTCAGGAAATTTTTCAGAATTAAAAATAAACTTTTCTATTTGCTCGTTTGTTAAAATTTATATATTTCATATAGATTTTTTTTAAATTCTTATTTTAATTCTGAAACAAGTTTGTAGATAATTAATCATTAAGTCTTATTTGAGATTTAAATTAATCGCTAAAAGGTAAATGTAAAATAGTTAACATGCTGCATATCAAAGTTAACTAAATTCTTAAAATGTTACACTTGAAAATTATTTCTACAAAAATAATTTAATTAACTAAACAATTTAAAAAATCTACTTATATAATGTCCTAGCCTCGCTCATTCGCTTGCTGAGTCTGGAACGCTGATTCATTTGGTTTAACAAAGTGGCCATCCTTATGCAAACATAACCAGACGTGCAAACGCACATACACATAACTAAACAAGCTGTCCAGCTATGTTTCTCGACATTTAAAATATTTAATCATAAGCCCATTCTTTTTTTCTTCATAAGGCATCGTATTTACACGATAGACATGTGTGTTGAAGCATACCTGTTAATTATTGGTTAAATTCCAGGAGACAGCGTAAGTGTTATCTGATTATTTTTTAATTATGTAGTCCAGATTTTTTAAAAAGACAGGCGCTTTCTGCTTACTTATTGTAGATTTAACATTATTGGGTAATAATTAAATGAGCAGTACCATCCAATTAGTTTTGAGTTTTAGCCGATCTGGAGATCAGCCCATGGCACAAGAGTCAGCTCAGTCTAATCCTTTTTTAACAATGGCCAGGCAATGCTGGCAAATCAATTTCACTCTCCAAGTAGTAAAATTTAAAAATATTCTTCTAACAGAAAATCGTTTGGGTTTGGAAGGTTTATATTTTTATGGTTTAGGTGTGTCTCTGATCCATATTTTTTGCTTGATTTATTTTTAGAGGTCCTCTCCTGAAACAAATACTCAATCAAAAGTCAGCTCCCAAGGCATCTGTTACTTTGACTGTCTTTGAACAAAAATGGTTCGACATGGTTGTACATAATATTATTTTTAGCACATAAAAGTAATCTATTGTCATTACAACGGTCATTTAGCAACACGCCTAATCAAAACTAGAAACCTAGAGTCTTGCTCGGACATATACATATAAAGGAACACACACATAAACCACATACACACACACATACATACAAATATATATAAACCTAAGTTGTTACAAACATACACACTCACGTGCAAGGCAAGCACGAATACATAGGCGTCCGCTCAAAGATATATAAAACGTCAAAGAAAAGTCAAACGAGATGTGGTCATTCATTGACAAATTTTTTTCGTTAAAATTAAAAGTCGTTTTTTTATATTTATTATTCTTTTTCTTCTTCTGCCGTTGTGTGTTTCGAAGATAAAAAAATGATTTGATTTCTCATCGAATTTTCCAGTGCACACCTGAGAAAGTGTGTTCTGTTATTTAATCGACTGAAATTAGGGTTTGTTGGTATGAGAAGAAATAATCAACTGAAATGAACATTCTGCGGTATTTTGAGTAAGTTGGAGCGTTTTAAGAAATTTGTTGATCAAGTTTGTACTCATAGCTTCAAGGTTGGTGACTTCTTTGACACTATTTTCCGTTGTTTTTCTTATTTTTTTAAAATTTTTGTTTTTTAACGTTGTAATTATATGTGCATCGTATATTACCTACATCATATGTCCACATGGTGACAAAAATGTTAATTATATCACAACCGGCAATTTTTCAATCAAAAAATTGGCAATTTTCACGTAGCGTAGTTTCTTGCACGACAGTAAATAATAACGTATTTAACATGATTCATAGATTCAGGCATCATCTTCGGCTTACGGATCAAGCGGTAAATGCGAGGGGAAACAGTGAGGGTCTGGGCGGGACGAAGGGAAGAAAAGAATGATTGAGAATGAGAGCTTAATTTTATTGAGAGGGCATCCTTTTGAAGTCGGCTCTTACAAACGACTCGCCATCTTTCACAAGATCTTCTTTACAGAACACGTAAGCGCCGAGCGTTAGAATTTCATTATGAGAAGGTAATTACATGTCGAGTATTTGATTTTACTTTATTGAGAAACTTTCGTTTTACATTTATTCACAGGTAATGTAAACCTTTTAGGAAAATTTCATTTAAGATATTATCTTTTTACAACTGCTGGTGTGGAAAGATTTATTTGTACGAGATTTTCAGATTAATGGCTTCTACTTATGGCTACTGTACATAAAAATAGTTGATTTTAAAACAGTTTTATCTGAAAGATTTACTTTTTTGCAAGTAATGTAATGCAACGTAATGTGACGCATTGTAATGCAAGAAGATTAAAAGTACTGATGAAAGAACAAATTGAAATTGAGGAGTTCCAGTGCTTAAACACGAATGACATTGTGTAACAACAACGTGATTTGGAATCCTCTTTCTGATGAAAAAGCAGTTAATGGAACGGCGCTGTTTACGCAATCTGTGCAAAACATTTACTGAAATGTAAACAACATAACTTCTTATTACTTCTAACCGCTTATGGTGACGATGGTGACAGCTACGGTGCTGATGAAGGGGACGGTGGCGTTGATGATGATGATGATGATGATGATGATGATGATGATGATGATGATGATGATGATGATGATGATGATGGTGGTGGTGGTGGTGGTGGTGGTGGTGGTGGTGGTGGTGGTGGTGGTGGTGGTGGTGGTGGTGATGATGATGATGATGACGACGACGACGACGAGGACGACGATGATGATGATGGTGGTGGTAGAAAGGACGCTGCATGCAGAGAATAAAAATCTTATTTTGTCATTTTCCTCTCTCGTGCAATTTTCATTTTTATTTGACAGACAAATACGGAAAAGTTGAACTCGGTTGAACCCGGTAAAAATACAGGGCGTATGTTTTGTATAAAAACAAGAATTGAAATGTATAAACACTCGATTGTGTGTTTTGTATAGCTGCGATACAAATATCTATTCACTTGATTCCTTGTTTAGTATAGCAACAACTCAAATGAACAAGTACTACTGTTTGTGTAGCGTTGATGTATATAGCAGCTATACACATGTACAGTTGTAGGCGTTGTATATCACATGTGCATTGTGCATACATTCGATTGTGTGTTTTATAGTAGCAATACACAATATGGGTAAACATTCGATTGTATGTATTTTGTAGTGGCAATACAAATGTACCTGCATTTGATTGTATATGTTTTATAGCAGTAATACACAATAACACACATATGCTGCATACATTTGATTATGTGTTTTATAGCAGTAATACACAATAACACACATATGCTGCATACATTTGATTATGTGTTTTATAGCAGTAATACACAATAACACACATATGCTGCATACATTTGATTATGTGTTTTATAGCAGTAATACACAATAACACACATATGCTGCATACATTTGATTATGTGTTTTATAGCAGCAGCAATACAGACGGTTTGTTTTCTTATTTTTAAGGTGTCCATCACCAGATAGATATCTCTGACATGTCTCCACCATTAAGCATTTAAGAAAATAAAAGAAATCTTTAAAAATGTTTTTATTCTTCAACGTTTCATTGGTCCATGGTCCTCGGACATTTTCCACTCTGCTCAAATCTGACGTTATCATTATCAAAACGCTAATGAGTCTTCAGGAAGCAATGATGATGGCGATGATGGCGGCTGGTGGAGAGGTGATTTCCCGCTAGAACAAAGGCCCGTTATGGCAAGGTCCGCAAAATTAACAAAAAGCAATACTGTTGAAAGTCATATTACATTAAGATTATTTATTATATACGTTGCTCGGGTTTTTTTGAATAATTGTTTCGTTGTGCGAAATAGGCAACGCAATGATTTTAAATGAAATTATAATAACGACTTACAATAAATTAAATTTAGTTGATGCAGTGCTGTAGAACATTTCTCATGCGACTTTTCTCTTGCCACATAAAATTGGTCGCATAAGAAGAATCGCGTTTCTGAAACCAGTAGAGTAGAGGATCTCTCGGCGTTTTGTTTCTTTACGAGCAGTGACGTCATTTCAGCAAAACCTTGGGGGGGGGGCAAGCACAAATCAAATTTTGTTTGAAAAACCTATTTTTATTTATTTCTTCCAAAAAAGACTGATGACTCGAGGAGAAGGGGAGGGTAATCGGAGCTACTTTTCCAAAAAAAATTTGTAAACCCTTTTTTTCCTCACATTTTCTAGGGGCCCACAGAAGCATCACAGGAAACCTCTGAAGCTTCAACTTTACACTTCTCAGGTCATTCCTATCTCTTGAGGGTCCAAAACTACGTCATCAGGACCACTCAAAAGTCAGGGCGGAAATGGCTCCAATTGATGTCCCTGTTTGCTCTTGAAGAAAATTTCCATTCATCGGCAAATTTCTTGATCGACAATCACAAGACAATCCGAAAAGATCGTCATAAACTTCATTTTTTGGCGGCTGGAATTTTGTTGGCAGAGTTCTCGCTGTTATCCCATCGTAAAAAATGCTGTCCTCATCTCTGATCACGTTTTTAACTTGAGTTTTGCCAAATTTGCAATCACTATTTGATTTTGCTATGTTTATTGTGTACACAGCTTCTCCATGTGTATTCCACTTTATTACATGTAAACGCTCTTTTACAGTCAGAACCTTTCTTTGATTAGACATTGTTTAGTTATAAAAACCTCACAATTAATAAGTAGCTAAAAATAAAATCCTAAAACATTGACAGCTGAATTACTTATAATTCTTTCTAATTCGGAATAAAAAAAAAACTGCGGAATAGAAAGACTCATATAGGGTGGCCCAACTTATCAGAACTTACGGTAAATTAAAATTGTGATATGTAAGAAGATAAGTACAGTAAAAGTCTTCTAAAGTGGATACCTGGAAAGTCGGAGTTTAGGACCTACATACGACAGTATTGCTTTTAAAGAGCATGCCTAGAGAGGGGAATGTTTAGGAACTATGGACAGAATTGCCTGGCACGTAACCGTCAACTGCAGGTCGTATAATAGTAATAATGGAGTTAAATATACAAATATTTTCACAGAAACAAGATCGTTGATCGCTTTACAGAGTAATTCGCATAAGATAAACAAATCAGTATGAAGAAGATGAGGAGTTTTAATCTGTCCATAATTTTTAGGTTGTTTAATCGCAAAAGTCGCATAACCGTGGGTCGACTGTAACTATTTTGGTTGAAAGTAAGTAAGTAGGTAAGTAAGTAAGTAAATCCTTATTAACCAGCCTGACAATGACGCACAGCGGTTTACATTTAAATAATAAAATAATAAAAATAAGAATTAAATAAAAGGAATACGAGTTTCGACAATCTAAAGTTAAAGACTTAAAATAAAATCTAAAACTTGTTTATTTCAGAGATTTAATATAGCGTTCGGCATTGTTTAAGTTATTTTGAGTTCAACGATCTATGGATAAAGGTTTCTCTGAGTATGGAATCTGCATGCGGAATTACTCTGTCGTGAGCTCGAGGACGAAGGTGATATCCTGATTTCTTGACGTCTGGGAGAAGATGGTGAAGGACGTGAAGGCGGTTAGACAGAACCTGGTTGAACAGAGTTGAATCCGCCACGGCGCAGCGGTGCACAAAATCAGGGCGGTCGGGATCCAAGAAACCCTGGCGTGTCACCTTCCTAATGACCGACTCGATGCGTTGAAGATCTCCCGAACCAATGAAACCCCACCATGATTGAGAGGCGTAGGTGATCCTGGATATAAGTGTCGCCTCCGTGACCGTCCAAAGCTCCCGGCCACACAGCCCGTGAGCCCGTAAGTTTCTTAGTGCATACAAAGTCTGTGCACATTTTGTGTTGATCCAGTCAACGTGTTCCCGGTATGAGAGTTTTCCGTCGATCAGGACTCCCAGCACATTCATTGTATCTACCCTTTTCATTCCGACCAAAGGGGTAGGGAGTGTGTTTGCCTTTGTTCTGGGGCGACGTACTATCAACTCCTTCGTTTTTTAATCGTTTAATGTTAGGTTATTTCTTTTGGCCCAGATCTGTATGCTCGCAAGTTCATCAACGATTAAGTGAGAATTACCCGGTAGTACTATAAAGTATGTATCATCTGCATATTTCTCTAGACGGTTACCATGTATGCTGGGGGAGAGATCCGATGCCGCAACAATGTAGCAACTGGGTCCAATTCCTAAACCTTGGACGATGCTTGCATTTATTTCTTTGGAATTTAGTGCAGTGCATTCGCCCTCTAAGGAAGTCAACCAGCCAGTTGTACGCCTCGTCTTCTATTGGTAGTTTGGCAAACGTTTTCATAAGCTCTGAGTGGCTGACAGTATCGAAGGCTTTAGAAAAGTCCAGCGCTATAGCGTGGACATACAGGTGGAGTTGTAGTTGTTCGGAAATGTGTAGTGTCAGGCTGATTAGTGCCGCCGTTGTGGATCCCGTTGGACGGAAAGCATATTGGTCATGGAAATAGTGGTTGTACCCCGAACTTCCCAGGATTGGATAGACGAATCGCTGTACCACCATCTTTTCCATAATCCTTGAGAATATTGGTGTAATTAAAATGGGTCTGTACTCGTAGCTTCCCTGAGGATTAACTACTTTTGCAACCGGGGTTATCTGACATCTCCTCCACCGGTCTGTGATTGGTTTAACGACAAGTTAAATAGATAGGCGAGCGGTTCAGCAAGTATGGGTGCCGAGACTCGGTAGAACCAGGAGGGAATTTCATTCCGGAGGCGGAGGTTTTCAGTCTGTCCAAAGCACAGAAGACTTGCCAGGCAGAAAAAAATCTTGAATTTCGGCAGACGCTATGTGTCTCTGCAGGAGCCTCGTAGTTGCTATCCGTCGAGATGGTTGCATAATGGTCATTGAGTTTGTCTGCAGTGATTGCTTTGGTGGTAGAGTTGTTCTTTCGTCGTTTATCCTTACCAGTCACTTGCCTAACTCGCTCCCACAAGTCCTTTGGGCCTCTGATGGTTCCGGAACCCGTAAGTGTGGAACAGTTTCTGGCAATGATTCCTTTTCTGATCTTTAGAAAAATTGCATCAGCAGCCTCTTTCTTCCCTTTTCGCATCAGTCCCTTCTTTTATCGCAACAGCAGCTTGATCTCTGGTGTGATATACGGAGGGTCGCGACATGTTACTGTGATGTTCCTGATTGGGTAGAACCTAAAGGCTCTCGCTCACTACGCTACGACTCACAGTGACAAAAGCAGAAGAAACCTTTTGGGGATGTGTAAAGCAGTAAATTAATGGAATTGCTTAGCTGAAGCAAGCCGGTTGCTTTGCACTGTGGAGAAATTTGATATGGAGAAGACGTCTGACCTCAGCATGGGACAGCGACGATTTTAAAATAAATTATGATAATGATGATTTAATTATAATTATTAATATTATTATTATACAAGTTTTAGAACGTTGAAAGGTTGTTATCGTAGGTTCTAATCAGAACAGGTTTTTGTATTGTAGTGAACTTTTGTCATAGCAGGACTTTTTTTCATAGTTGACCTTTGTCAAATCGGGTATTTTTAGTGATAGCGAGCCTTTGTCATAGCGGGTCTTTGTCATGACGGGCAGGAAGCATGAGGGGACGCTAATAAACCACGCCTACTAATGAATAATTCGCAGCCTGAAAACCAATTAATTAATTAATTATCTGGTTCCTAATTAATCGAACTCTCAATTTCAACGAACCTGACACTTCTGTGCAGCCTCGTGCGCCACTCCAACATCCATCATGCTGGCCAATCGATAGGCCTTTCGCGCTCTCAAACAGACACGCCACCTCTCTCAATGACTTTGGGGGAGAAAGTGCTGGAATACCAGTAGAAAGAAAGAGAGGGTGGGAGAGATAATGAAAAAGAGAGTATGTGTGTGTTTGTGGCTTCTTGTGTGCGTGTGTGCGTGTATAGGAGTAGGTGGATTGTGGGTGGGTGCAAATAAAAGGAAAAAGAATGAGGGTGTATTTTTCAAGTGGGCGTAATAAATCATACTATCCGTGTGCGTCTCGGCGCAGAAACACATAGAAACGCATAGGAAACGTGTTTCATCTGGCCATTGTGTGTGTTCTCTCGTTTTGTTTGTTAGCATTTTGACGTGAAGTGAAATTATGAGGACGTGGTAATGTTCCGAAGGAGAACAACATTCTGCAACATTCCGCAACATTTCGCATTTTCCAATGAGAACGACCAGTATTTTTGTTTATTTTTTCACAAAACCTTCTACAATAAATTTTGTTCTATGATATTCCAGTTTAACAAGAAAATTAGCATACTTTATCGGTAAGCTTGTGTTTCTCTGTCTGCCAGTCTTTTGCCTGTATGTGGTTGTGTGTGTGTTTGTTTGTGTAGGTGTTGTTATTTGTGTGTGTTTGTCTGTGTGTGTTTGTTGTAGCTGTTCTTCCTTTGGAAACTCCCAGATATTTAAATAATTTTTTTTCTCTCGCTTTCTGCCGAACATCAGCAGGATGACTGGAAGAAAAGATGAAAGAAAAAAGAAAGAAAAAAGAAAGAAACAAAATGAGAAAAAGATTTAGATGTCCTCAATGATCAGTTATCGTTACATTATTTTTATATATTAAATAATGTTATTTAAACCAGAATGCATGAAGAAAAATAAACAACGAAGTGTTAAAGTGAGAAAGTATAGAAAAAGTAGAATATGCAGACATATATATTAGAGCTGCGCAGGTAAAACAAAATTCGTGCCCGACCCGACGAGTCAATTTTTTCCCTACCAGTACCCGTATCCGACCGCGGGCGAAATAGTGTAACAGCGGGTGAAATAGCGTACCCACGGGTAAAATAGTGTACCCGTGGACTTCTTACCCGTGGGTATACCAGTTAATTATTTGGTTTTAATAGAACACACTAAAAACTGCAGTTTTTAACAAGTTTTATTCGCCACCCGACCCTATAACAAAAAGCCCTCTAACTAAAAGAATAATTCAATGAAAGTTTTCGACTCTTATTAAATTTCAATAATTACACGGATTAAAAACTAGTTCTGTTTAAATCCTAAACTCGGAAAGATGAAATATGACGATGAAATGGTGGCGGCGAGAAGCTAAAAAGTTTATAATGTATTAAATAGGCTAAGCGCTATTCAGTTATATATAGATATAGATCCGTGGTTGCAACTCGCAGCATACTTAAGCGTTCATATGTGTCACAGATTTAGATTACTAGATAGGAGGATTCGCACTTCTTTGGAAAACCTAGAGAGGTTTAAACAATTTTTTTTAAAGATTTTTAGTCGTTATTTCATTTCATGAAGTTTTTGTAAGATTTTGTTTTCAATTTCAGCTAGTTGTCACACAAAACCGCTGACACTTGGT